>JAUEKZ010191461.1:0-12248 GCA_031471865.1 Melibe leonina | reverse complement strand
GGCATACGACATAGTGTGGTAGGTTGTCATTGCTTTCCACTTACAGACCTGATTGTACCAGGCATACGACATAGTGTGGTAGGTTGTCATTGCTTACTTTCCATGTGCAGACCTGATTGTACCAGGCATACGACATAGTGTGGTAGGTTGTCATTGCTTTCCACGTATAGTCCTGATTGTACCAGGCATACCGCATAGTGTGGTAGGTTGTCATTACATTATACGTAGAGTCCTGATTGTACCAACCAGGCATACGGCAGTGCTTTGGTATCCATTGCTTTCCACGCCTTTAGTTTTGTGAGTATTAGCGTGAGTCCTGGAGGAGGAGTATAGAGAGAGAAATGAAAGCTAGTGGATGGTCGTGGGGACAGATGACAAAAATGGCATCGAACCGATAACGATGGCGTTCCACTGTATCAGCCTTCTGTGGTGATTAAGCACCAAGAGGATAAGAAGAAGAAGAAGAAGTGATAGCGTGAGAGAGGCAATGACTGTGAACACGAGAAAGTAAAAACGGAGAATGTGAGAATGTTTGAAATGTAAACTGTGTGCTGATCCTCGACCTTACGGGGCATGCACACAACTAATGAAGAAGAAGAGCCCTAGATTGCCTTTTTTAGGTTGGTGGACAGGAAAGCCGTGCACTTTTTTCCACAAAATCGATGCGTTAGCTGAGAATGTGTCCGTTTTGTCATAACTGAAAACAAAACCAGCACTACCAAAAGCACACAGTACATATGCAGTGATGAGAAATCATGAGCTTTTATAAAGTGAAATAGATCCATTCATCGTTCTCAAAGTGCTTTACAAGGGGTACCTGACTAACATAAACATTCAACACACAGGACAAGATGTGCACTTTTATTTAAATACGAACGGGCACAACACTGTTCATGGCCAGGTTCTCATTTTACCCTGAGTATGGTGAAAAATTTCCCAAGGACTCAACTTTGCCCCGTCACATGACAGATTCGAACCCAGGCACCAGGGAGCTTTCAGTCACAAGGCCACTAAACCACGCAATGAAAAAATTGTTCTTCTAATAGTAGACAAAAGTTAAGTCTTTTTTTAAAGCCTAGTGGCCCATAAAGTCCTTAACTTATCCCGGTTTCTGTAGCATGAAGCGGACAAATGACAATAGATAACTATCCTCCGGATAGGCCCTGGTCTATCACAGATTACTTTCCCCAAACCAAATTGTGGATTGGTACCCATTTTACACCTGGGTTGGGTGAGGCAATTGGAGTAAATTTCTTTGTCCAAGTAAAACACTGGGAGCGCCACTGGTAGGAATTAAACTCGGTACCCCCAGGTTCTGTGCAGTGTCGCAACCAGTTCAGCCATCGCGCCTCCATAATTATGCCAGGAACCAGAATATTATATAGTTATTCGGTGGTTTTCAATGATTACTAATATTACATAAACAAAAACAAAACTTGAGAGCGGAGATCAAGAGGTCTTATCCAGCAGTTGTGGGCGGTTGTGGTTATACAGGGGTTGTCGCTATTCACGACTTCCTGTAGAAAGATCAACTTGCTACGGTACTTACTCCTTTCCCCTGGACGAAGTTTGATTTTTTTTCTTTTTGCCCATTTTTGAGACGGAGGCAGCCGGGCAGGAAGTGTCCATGGCAGACGCGTCGTTTTTATCCGGCATTGACAACGTATCGGGGGCGGACACATCCATCCTCTCCAATCCAGACTTTTTAGAACGCTGGAATAATTCTCTGTCTTTGGCCCTGGGGAATACAAAGAGACAAAACGCAATAAATAAATATATAAAAAACAATAATGGGCATAAATAAATTGATAAATATGTAAATCATTATTCAAATTATATCAACGGGTACTAATGGGGGGAAGGGGTGTGTTGTGTACAAAGAGAGATAGGGAAAGATGGAGGGACCACACAAGCAAAGAGAGTGATAGGGAGGCACTGACAGAGTGAGAAGAAACAGAAAAAAGTAGCGCCCCCTAGAGGTGCCCGCCAACTTTTGTATCAGATCAGAAAACAAGAAAAAAATAAATACTTGAAAAAAGAAATTTAAAAAATAATTTAAAATACGAAATGTCACTGTAAATAATACTATACATACTTCCTGCCATCTTTGATCGGCTGATGGAAAGAAAAATTGGCCGGGAATTTGTGAGTGGACACCAGATGGTCCTTCCTGAGATCGGCCGTCCGGAACTTCTCCCCGCAAGCCTCCACTAGACATCTATACTGGGGTACAATAGAATCAGTAATATCAAAATCCACTGCAAATCCTGTGGTGACGGGTCACAAGTTGGGGAAAAGGTGAGTGTTTAAAGCACACAAATAAGGAACAAAGGACAAGAAGAGCTTGAGCTTTTATATAGCGCAATATCCACTAAACGTGCTCAAAGCACTTTACAAGGAGTCCCTAGCAGAAAGCAACATTCAACATACAGGACGAGACATGTTGCCTGTTAGGCGCTTTGCTTGTATATTTTAATATTCCATCAGGGAAAACACTGTTCATTGCCAGGTACTCATTATACACCTGAATATGGTGGGAAAATGTCACTTAAGAGCCTTTTCCAAGGACTCACAAAACAGATTTGAACCAGGGACCTTTCAGTCACAAGGCCAACTGCCTACACACTAGGCCACAGGCGCAGACAGTCAACGTTTCGGCCCAAAAGGCCTTCCTTAGAACAAAAGATAAACAAGTATAAAAGAAACAAAGAAAACAGAGACTCTGCTCTGACTCATGCATCTGTAGATTTGAGAAAGGAAGAAGAGACTGAGTTGACTCTTTCATTGCGATGTCTGTGATTTTAACCAAGCTGAAATAATGCTCTTCGTAGACAAGATAAATCAGATTTCAATGGGCTGACATATACCAAAAGCCTGAATTTAGGCTTCTGGTATATCTCAGTTCACTGACATCAGATTTACTTGTTCTTAGAGAATATGTAAGTTTTCAAGTTTTTGCATGGTCTGTTTAGGGGCGCAATAGCTCAGTTGGTAGAGCATCAGACTGTTGTGCTGAAGGTCCTGGGTTCAATCCCCTTCAAAGGCAGATTTTTTTACGGGACCAGAAAACCCCACTGTCGACCTAACAGTAAAATGGGTACCTGGCCCACCATACAGCAGTGTCTTTGTCCTACAAACAAATTGTAACACGCCTAACAGGCGCTTGTCTTGTCCTATGTGTTTCAATGTTTGCAGTTGGCCGGGGAAAGTAAAAAGTTTGAAGCACAATGAGCACAACTCGTGGATATCAGCGCTATATAAGCCTCCACTTTTAACTTTTTTAAAAACTCCTCCACTTTATTGCAATCAGACCCCGCTGTGAAAGGGTTAAGTGTGAAGCAAAAAGTTACCAACCGAAATACCTTACAGATGAAACGAGCGAGTAAAGTCACATAAATAATACAAAAAAATATATAAAATGATAAGGAATAAACTTTAAAAAAAAATATATATATAAAATTTTTTTATTTTGTTTCATTGCTAATGGAAGAGAATTCCACACATCCTGAGCTGAGATGGAAAAATTACAGCAAGAAAATTTCTTTGTACCTTTTTAGAAACTGCTAATACTATCTATCCCTTTTCCTGCTAATAATTGGCGAAGTAGGACAACCCTGGTTGTTTACAGGACAGCGATTGGTTTCTATAGATGCGTTACCGGTATTGGATCAACTTACCATGTCGATTCTGGGACTGAGCACCGCAAAGTAAGAGTCGTGGTTTTCTTGCAGGTGGATGTCGAGGAGGAAGTTTGAGACAAACACGCGTCGGCACGTGGCACACACGTAGTTGTGGCAGTGATGGTAGTGTGCTTCATAGCTGTGTACGACACGGCAGACAGTAAGACACAAAATAAAATAAAAAAGCAAAAAAAAAGCAGAGAGTAAATAAATGTGACACAAAGACAATACAAATTTTTTTGACTGAAAACAGGATGAATAATTACAAAAATTTCACACAGCTAAACTGTTGTTTTGTTTCAGTGTTAAAGGCCCCCTCTATCACCAGTATCAAATATAAATGCATGATAAGGTAAGGTAAGGTAAGGTATGGTAAGGTATGGTAAGGTATGGTAAGGTATGGTAAACTTTATTGATCCAATTGGAAATTCCATTGTAAAACTATACTTATATTCAATACATGTAATTCAATAATAGAATTTTATATTCTCTCTCTCTCTTCCTTTCTATCTCACACATAAAAAAAAATACTCAGTAGCGCAGTGGCTGAACTGGTAGAAACACAGCACTAAACCTGGAGGCAGCGTGTTCGATTCCTACCAGCGGCACAGATTTTTACTACTCCGACTGTCTCACCCCACCCAGGTGTAAAATGGGTGCCGATCCACAATAATTTGGGTTGGGCAAAGTTATCTGTCATAGACCAGCCTCTTAAACAGAGGGTAATAACCAGTATAATTTTTCCGCTACACGCAACAGAAACCAGGATAAGCTCGGGCTCCATGGGTCACTAGGCTCTAAAGGACTTAGTTTTTACGCATAGCTGTCCGTTGCCTTACCTTGCTAACGATGAGAGAATTTCACCACAGCCATACACCCCACAATGGAAACTGCAATGGAGACAAAAGAATGAAACAATGGATAATATTGACTCAATTAACAACAAGGAGTGAATGTTTGCTACAGAGTTACACAGCTGAAACACATAACTAACACTTCTGTATAGAAATAATTATTGTTAATGGGAAAATACTAACAGAGCGCTCGCTACCAGAGAATGTGAAGAAACGGTGGAAAAGGTAACGCAAAGGGTAAAAAACAGAGACAGCTTTATAATACATTTTTTATACCATTTTACATAATATATATTATTATGTGTGTAGTATAATAATCTCATGAGGTTAGAGCAGATATAATCACCCAGTAATGTTAACGCTTCAAACTGATAAACCGTCTACACAGGACTTCAATCGAATGGCTTGTGGAAAAAAATCTTGACCTTTTCATAACGGGGTCTAATTCAAACTGAACAGAATATGCAAAATCTTTAAAATCAGTGTGTTCTTATACCAGATCAACTACATTTCAGTGAACTGACATACATATATAAATTCAGGCTTTTGGCATATCTGTCAGTTCATTGACATCTGTCATCTCAAATGAAAACATGCAAAACATGAAGAATTTGATGTGTCTAGTAAGTAGTTTGAGATTTAATATTAGCAGTGAAAGGGTTAATGATAAAACAAAATTTGCCTTTTCTCATATGTTAGCTATAGATTTAATGCAAACACTGTCTAAATTAAACAAGACGTATTCAATCACATCATTCATGAATTACAAGGTAAGATTTGTACAGTTGTGATAATTTTAAACTCAGGATAGCAAAAGATGACAATAAAATTCAAACCATTTGCTGTCTTTTCCATCAGGGCGCTCTTCATCAGTTACTGCGTTCTTGTTCTCATTTCCCTCCTCTCCCTGTTCTTCCAGGAATGACTGTTTGATGGCCAAACTACCTTCAAAATCCTCTTCACCACCCGGAGAACAAGTTTTCATTACAGGCTTCCACAAACCGATAGAAGCGGTCTTGTTCGTATCCCTCGGGTCACAAATGCAGTCTGTGAGTTCTTTACCATTCACTTCATCCCACAACTCAGTGAAATACCCCACACAATCTCCGCTGCCTCCAAACAGAGAAAATAACTCGTCAACATTAATTATCCCCGATGATAATCCAAGCTTGGGGTAAGATTCACTTATAGAGTCTGCCAAATTTGATAGTAGAACTAGACTATTCCCTTGCTCAATTTCCATACTGATTGGATAAACTGATAATTTCTGATGATATTATTGTCCTTAGATGAAAATTCCCCACAAACAAATATAATTTTCCCAAAATTGAGTTTTCTTTAAATTCAGTTTCAATTACTTTTAAACATCCAATAAAAAATGGTAAGTACACGTTTTATTTCTCTACAATAGAAAATGACATCTTATCCATGAGTTCGTCAATTCTGTCCTGCAATATTTCAATGATTTCTGAGGCAATGAATATATGGCTGTCATCCAGATCCTGCAAAAAATGGCATAAAGAGGGTACGTATGATTAGGAAATTGCATGGATGGTAATAGGGAAGTTAGTTTGTGTGGTAGTTATAGTTATAGATATTAATATGCCTCTCCATTGTATCAACTTACCAACCACCAATAGGTACTACCCATATCCTTCCCTTCAAAGATATCCATCATCCTTTAAATTGAAATAAACCTGTTGGAATAAACTTACTAACGATTCAAGGAAGTTATTCATTCTTAACTGGTCGTTCGTCAATAGTTGTCATGTATCTCTATTACATGTGAGAATATATTTAGATTGACATTGATGAGAAAGCAAATGAAAAATTACCACTATTTGGGGATCTTTATTGAAAGACAAAAAAATTACACATCACAATGGATAATTCGAAAGGCTCAGGGTGTCTGAAAATATTTGGAATTAACCATTTTAGAATAATTGTTTTTATAACTTGGCTTCATCATCTGTCTGTGCTGAGTGTCAACTAAGATGTCTGTTACAACTGACAAGGCCTAAGAAGAAAAGAGTGATAAAATAGAGTTCCAGTAGAGGGAATGCTTATGTCGAGGAGTGTGGCAGAAGAGTAGGCGCACATAAGTATGATCAAGGAAGCCATACAACTGCGAGGACAGCAGCAAGAAATACAGAATCATTTTAATTGACGCTACGACTGCATCAGGGGTATCTGAATTCAGCCCATTGCTGTTTTCAATAATCATTGACATTGATGTGCTGACTGACAGAGCAAATCAGAATGGAGTATCTAAGCCCTCTGTGTAAAACTTCCCTGACAGGGTGTAAAACTGGCTTGTCTTTTAACTCTTTCACTGTGAGCTCTGATTCTAACCCAACTGAATTATACGCATACTTTTGAAAAAGTAAGAGTTCTTTTATACCAGATAAAGTCAGTAAACTGACATAATATGCATATATATGCCAGTATACTGAAATCGGATTTATTTGATATCCAGCAAGAACATGCAACAAATCTGGAAGATTTTGTTGTCTTTAGCATTGAAAGGGTTAACAAGCCTATCACATTACTTACACCTGGGCACTTAAATAACCTTAGCAGTTGAAAGCGCTTAAAAAATCTTAATAAAGGAACAAACAAACCACTGAAACAGAATATTTAGCATCCTACCATCTAGACTAAACCCACCCAACACTCATTCTGTGCGAAAAGATACCCAATATCTAGGCAGCCCCAATCAAGGTCTAGATAGATACCTGTAAGACAAATTTCCTTCCTAGTTCATTTTTCTCATCCAAATGTAATAGAAACTGTTTCATTGCAGGGTCGCATTCGACTAGCACTCCTTTGGTAACGTTCACCATTTTGAAAGGCTAGCAAAATAATAGACGTCTATCTTTTACTCGCAGTTGCAACTTTGCTCACGACTAATCACAAACTACAAACAGCAAACACTTACCGCTGATATTGGTTGCAGTACAAGACGTTTCAAATTATGCGTTCATGTCCAAGTTTTACTTCGCCGTTTCCTTTTTGTGTTTTAAAATCATGGAACACGATATCTAGACTGCTCAAATCTAGAAACTCCAAAATAAAATTTTCGAAACATTCTGTTATTTCGAGGGTTCCACTTACATGAAGTTCTGTTATCGCTTACTTTATGGTAATATTTTAATGAACTGCTCAGCCTGTGGTAGAGTAAGGGGAAGAGTGAAACAAGGGAGTGATTAGCAGGCCAGTATAGTGGGACAAAGACAAAGCAAGACAGACAGGAAAGCGACGTTTCGACCAAAGGTCTTCATCAGGACAAAAAACAACAACAAAATAACAAAATAAACGTCGCTTTTCTGTCTGTCTTGCTTTGTCTTTGTCCCACTATACTGGCCTGCTAATCACTCCTTTTGTTTCACCTTTGATAACCACTGGCCTAGCGATCCCCTCTCTTTTTACACTAAGGGGAAGAGAAAGGTCAGTAGGTTTAATTTAATTTCAACTTCAATTTGTTTTTGAAATAACAAAATCTGTAAAATGATTTTGTACCCCCCATGCATTTAAAAATTGCCCCGATTATCTAGCTTCTATGTGATAAAAATTGCTTTTCTTCTTCATTGTATAAATTCATTTGTATAACCCCACCCTCCAATTATCAACATTTCGTGTTAGGCTCAAGTGTGTATCAATTTATGGCCAATAGTCCGGGGACTCCCCCTAGGAATCTTATGGAACTGAGTATTTCAGTTACTGGGTATTTGATGACTTCAAAAAAAAAGAAAGTTTGCCTCCAAAAAGTTCCACGTTTAAGAGTTATGGACTTTGAAAGGTCATTGGCTGCAATTCTTTCATAATATTCGCGTTTTTACCCGTATTTTGTTTTTTAAAAGTTTCAATTTTAACATGCGATCACTACAAATATGCAGCATAAAAATGTCTTTCATGTGATATACCACATGTTATGTTACACACAATCTGGCGAATTGATATTAAAACTGTTGGACAAAT
Organism: Melibe leonina; assembly: GCA_031471865.1. Taxonomy (NCBI): domain Eukaryota; kingdom Metazoa; phylum Mollusca; class Gastropoda; order Nudibranchia; family Dendronotidae; genus Melibe; species Melibe leonina. Next base: position 3,736 of record JAUEKZ010191461.1, on the reverse strand, counting down.
GACACTTTCGGTTAATTTTTTAAATATTTTTTAATATATTGAAATAATCAAATGATTCGATTGATGATGTTTGCATTTAAAAACTGAATACATTATCTAGCTTTCCGTTGTTTTGATTGTTTTTCATCTAGAGATAGACAATAATTTTTTTGTAACCCTACCCATTATATATCTCTAATGACCCGAAACTTTTAAAACAGGGGGCTGAGGGCTGACCCCTTGATAGATGTAAGCCTACTTTTCGGGCAACTACCTTTTCATCACCAAAACAGTCCATACCGTACCAAAGTCTATGTTGAAATCTTGGGTCATACGAAGACTAAATAATATTGTCCGAATAATCACCCTGTATAATGATTTTGTGACAGATAGGAAGGGGTTTCCTGTGCTTCTTTCTTTGGGCATATTTTTAGTGTAATGGGTGGAGAAGAGAATCTTTTGAGATAGTAGCTTTTGCTACAAAAAAAGTGATCGAGGTAACAGGGTGTGGCAACGTTAGGGTCTCTAAAAATAAAGTTCTTCTTCCGTCTTTGATCTAGTAATTTTCTATTTTTATCTATGGGAACCGCAAACATCACGTGAGAGTGCAGACGATATTTCCAGTTCCAAAGAGTTAGAGCAATGGCCTCCCTCAAGGGCATTCATAACAATAAAAATATAGTGCTTGAAAAATAAAAATATTTCAATTTTTTTTATTTCAAACTTCCTTCGTGTTGCATAAGTATGATAAATTTTTACACAATAAAAATTATTTTAACATTATTTTAAAATTTCGATAAAATGTATCCATTTATCCATTAGGCAAATTACTCCGCCAGATAGGAAGCTAGAAGACTCGCCATTTTTGTCACATGTTCACTTTTTCCCTCACATGACCTCTTGTTTGGCCCCGTGATCAAGCTAGCTAGGTTTCCAGGCAAATTCAAACAATTTGCCTTTTAAGTGACGATGGAAATGCTGGAGCAAGCATTGGATTCTAGGTTTGTTATCATTTTGTTTAGAAGTATACATCGAATGCCATTTGCCGAGTCAAATGAAACAATCCTGGGATCGCCATTTTCCCGCGATAGAAAACTAGTAGGCCACAGGTTGTCGTTTTCTTTGCATGCGTTACTGCACGTGGCAGAAAGCTAAATTTAGAACGTTAAAATTAGTGAAATTATAGGTTTTTTATAATTATCTAGGATACAATCATAAAAGCCAACCTTTCAAGATTCAGATATGCACAGATTTCATTCACATTCATTCCTGAGTTCAACCCAGTTCAGGTGTTACAAGAGAGGAATTCTACCTCAGAGCCCTGGTCATGAACAATCAGTATCTAACAATGCAATGCACTTTTTAGAGTTACGACCCCTCTATCTATTAATGTGCAATAAGCTATAACACTGCTCTGCTATCTTTGACACTCCTATAAGTTCTAAATTTCAAAATCTTGTTTGTTTCTTTCCTGTGTGTTGGGCATACTCAAATTCAAACCTTCGGTAAATGCTCTTCGAGCGATTTTTTGTATTCATCGTTAAATGCATTAAGTATGCTCCAGACTAGATTGTGTGTCTGTGTGTACATGTTCATCTTCTGTGTCATTTTTAGACAAGTAGGGAGTGATTATTCTCCCTTGAATTAAATTAGACCATTTCATGTTCACCAAAAACCTGTAAACTAAAAAGATTTCTTTATTCTCTGTGCCGACTAAGATAATGCGATATTCACATCTGTCCAGGAAAGTTAGATAGATTGTGTGGCAGCAAGGCCAGCTGTTATGCACCTTCTCTCTCAGTGACACCAACTTTCCTCTGGAAGGAGGAATTCCTCCTTTTTGATTGAGTTCTCTCCTCTTTACTTCTTACTTGGTTCTTTCGTTTTCTTTCTTTGCCTCAATAAATCTTGTGCTTTTCCTCCTTTTTGGTCTTTTTTTAATTATCATCACTGCTCATTACTTGACTTGCCTGCGTGCCGCTTTGAAATTGCTTATGCGCATGTCGCATTGTATTTTCCACTATCTATCTATTCCATTAATTTTGTAAATTTTCCCTACAGCTAGCTATCATCATAGATCAACGCCAAGCAAATATTCCTTCAACCTTTTCACTGCTTGGGTTATTTCGCAAACTTCTAACTATAGACATCATAATCTTCCTAATTTGCCTGTTCTTAAACAAGATAAATAAGGTTTCATCATGTTGACATATACATGCTAAAAGCCTGAACTTGGTGATTTAGGCTTTTGGCATATGACAGTCCACTTAAATCGTATAAAATGTAGTATAAGAACATAGAAATCTTGCATATTTTGTATTCTTTTTGGTTAGAATCGGATGGACCTCGCAGTAAAAGTGATAGAATAGACACCACCAGAAAAATTGCTATTCATCCCGAATTTGATTAATTTTGTGATAGGTACCTGGCATTTATAAATTTTTTTTCATGTCTACTTCTCCTCACAGTCAAGACAAAAGCCATGACTCACCGGACTCGGATGACTTAAGACTCTCTGCTGCTGTCGACTCAGAGCTTGGTGAATATAAAAATTGCAATTGGTCTAAACGCCCATCCTTTTTGTGACGATGGCTAATCATTGACTTAGATTGAAAGCAGTTAACACTGATGATCAAAAGATCGACATCTGGGTGCTCGGTTAATACTGACCTGAACTAATTTTCCACTCACAATAACCATCACGTGCTCAAACAGTCCTACACACTCACTCATACACAGACACATACCAAGTAGCCTCGTGATAGCACATTCGCTTCGCACAATTAAGATTACATGAACACAACATCTATATTTTCAGTAAGTCCTTCAGAGCCTAAAAGACAATAGAGCTGGAGGTTAAACCGATTTCTGTAGCAGGAAGAGGACAAATGACAATGTTTGACACCCTCTGGATAGGACACTGATCTATTGCAGATTGCTTTCCCCGAATCCGAAATGTGGATTGGTACCTCTATTATACCTGGATGGGGTGTACATTAGTAGCCGGTTACACGCATGCCAGACAAAAGCGTGCTTTGGATGTCCAACAGCTGAACACTGTGACATATTTTTCTATATACTATATGATGATTATACTGTCAATACATGCTACATCACCTTACACGCATGCCAGACAAAAGCGTGCTTTGGATGTCCAACAGCTGAACACTGTGACATATTTTTCTATATACTATATGATGATTATACTGTCAATACATGCTACATCACCTTACACGCATGCCAGACAAAAGCGTGCTTTGGATAACCAACAGCTTAAAACTGTGACATATTTTTCTATATACTATATGATAATTATACTGTAAATACATGCTACATCACCTAAACGCATATTTTCAAATTGGTACAACTACATTTTATGTACAATATAGTAGAACCAACATTAGAACATTAATTAGATGTTCATGAGGTTAGATAAGATGGCCACTGATTAATTGCCAGATGTTTTCACCTAAATCATTCAGCAAGAACTTTGGCCGTTCTTTATCCAGTCATAACTTTGCCGAGACAAAAAATAATAATAAGCGTCTCTTGATCTACTGTGTAAAAGGGGACATAATAATAATATTCAAAGGTGAAGATTAGAAGCAATGAAGGTTTTTAATACTTTGTTGGACAAAATGGTTCCACCGCCTGCATTAAATACTGGTTGCTATTTGTTCTGTGTGTGTGTGTGTGTGTGTGTGTGTCAGTGTACAAGGTGGTTCCTTTCCCTGAAATAATATAACTGACTAATGGT
>JAUEKZ010191439.1:0-12244 GCA_031471865.1 Melibe leonina | reverse complement strand
TATCTATCTATCTATCTATCTATCTATCTATCTATCTATCTATCTATCTATCTATCTATCTATCTATCCATCTATCCGTCTATCTGTCTATCTGATTGTCTCTTTTTCTGTCTATCCACTGTCTTTTTGTCTGACAGTATTTCAAGTCCATCCGTCCGATTGTCTGACTATGCGTACAATGTACCTTAAACTAATGCCCTAATGTAAGACCACCTCCTGATTGAATTTCTACCGCATCGCCGGGCACAAGCCGCCACCAGTCACGTTCTGAGTGTCTCCAAACCGAGAAATCGAAGACTAACATGCGTCGCTGTCCTCCCTCCCGTTATATCCCCCCCCCCCCCACCCCGAATTACTTGCAAAGCTCCTTGCTTGTTGAGGTCAAGAAACGTTCGTGTGTTGGGAGTGGTCGCTCGCATCCCATCGCATTAGAACATGGGAACACTGTCATGTCTCTCTTTTTTACGTGACCACATTAAATATCGGAAGCCAAGAAATGATTCGACTTTATTTCTTGATGTCCGTAAAATATTTTTTTATGTATAAATTCGATTTTAATGGTAAATTGATCACTTAAAAAAAGTAAAATTTCCCATATTTTTTTTTTTTATCCACGGGGAAAATTGTCTTTCGGGCCTGTTGCATATCAGGCGTTTGTTCCAGGCATCGCCGTAATTCGGGTAGAGGTAAAGTGAAGTGCCTTACTCAAGGGCGCTACGTCTGTAATTTTTGTAATAATCTTGTTTTGATAAGTGTCCGCCGCCTTCGTAGCTGGATAGGTAGATATTTCGTGTGGTTGTCACCGCACCCATTATGTCTACCACATCCTGACGTCACTACATACGTGATATTTCTGGGACAAGATCACACCATCTGCTTTTTGCACTTCTTTCGGGTCGCGCGATCTCGCATATCACCCGCAGCCCCGTAGGTAGAGCGTCCGCCTCGAAATCAGTAGGTCGGTAGTTCGAATCCCGGTCGTGTCATACTCAATGGGTTAACCCTTACACAGCGATGTTTGATTCTAACCCAAATGAAATATGCAAAATCTTGAAAATGTACGTGCTCTTATACCAGATAAATCAGATTTCAGTGGCCTGAATTTCAGATATTTCGCATATGTTAGTTTACTGAAATCTGATTTATCTGGTATAATAACAGGCAAATCTTGAAGATTTTGGTGTCTTTAGCATGGAAAGGGTTAAAATCGGCATTTTAGTAGCTGTCCCACAAAGCGTTTGGCGCTATGAGAACAGTGCTGATACTGGTTTTCCCAATGTGAGTATGAGTTCACTGTGAGTCAGCTAAATATTCGAGTGAGCCTTCCCTGTGAGGCAGCACATTAGTTTGTCCAGAGAAGTCACCGTTGTGCTTAAAAGAGCATTGAACAGGCAAAAACCACCCAATTAAAAGGTTTGAGATGTTTTTATTATTGACTTCAATACCAAACCAACTGCAATTTTTTATTTTGTCCAAAGTAAATTAGATAATTTCAATTTTTTGGCGCTCTTTCAGATCATAACTCTCTCTCGCTTTCTTACTCTTCTTCTCTTCCTCCCACCTATACATCTCCCTCTCTCTCTCTCTCTCCGTCTATCTATTATCCCTCTCTCTCCTCCTCTCTCTTTTTCTCTCTATCCTCCTTCTGTTTAGATTCATATATTTGGATCTTCTCTGCCACTCCAACTCCCATACAGCCATGCATGCTATGTTTACCGCACAATGTTAATTCTCTCAGTCTCAGGATATCAAGCTCTCCAACACTACTGGCATACATACATTGAAGCTTCTAGATAATACGGCAGCCACACTTAACAAACAGAGTGAACATCATTTAGCTGGGGACTGAGAAACGTGAAAGTGTTAGCCTTTCTGTTAATCTGGTGTGGTGGACGTTAGCTTTCTATTTCCCGTTTAACTCTCTCTCTCTCTCTCTCTCTCTCTCTCTCTCTCTTTCTCTCTCCCTCCAAAAAAAAAACCCCCAGCAACAGCAAACAAAACAAAACAAGCTTCTCTCTTGACGCGTGCAGCTGAAAAATAACCACCTGGAGTTTTGCGCAATCAGAGATGACAAATTCAATTCACGCACACCAGCTGCCAGTCCCTCACTATTCACGTCTTCAAACTCAAACAGACCAACTTAGAACACAGGAGATTATTGCAATGCACCAGCCAGCTCTCCCATTCTTTCGAAACACCTTGGTGCAGCTTTTTTCCCTCCTCACCTCACCCTACACGTAGGTAGTTATACACACAATAGAGGCAAAAATACACACAATAGAGGCAAAATGTTATAATATAACAAGAGCTGAGTAACGAAAACGTTAGTGATTTATCGCATTCATTCTTTTTAAGGTATGTGGTAATCATTTTAATGAAATTACCCTTTTTTCATTTATGGAAAAGAAGGTAAAGTGACAACACAATGCAAACGCTGAAACTGTCCGTAAATCTTGACGACTACGCCCGTGGCAATATTTAATTAAACTGCTGTTTCTCTCGAAGAATAAATGTACTGGTCGTTGAATAGAAATTGTGTCCTTGAGGAGGTAAATCCGGCAGGTCTTATTCACTATCACGAAAGTCACAGGTATAACACACAGTAAACGCATCCACCTTGTACAAAAGCACAACAGACAGACTATTATTAATCATGGCGTAAGCTTTTGTCTTTGATTGGCATCCAACAATGCTCAATGAAAATGCATAAATGTTTATATTTCATAATTTATCACATACAATGAATAGGCGGGGGCAGCTAGTAATGGCATTTTGACTTGACATTCTCTGGTTTTAGAGGGATTGCTTTTCATGTTAGGGGGGGGGGGAGGGTGATGGGGTTACATTACCATCTCTTTCACGTTAGAGTGGCTTGGAAAAAAAGACATTCAGGGATATGGTGGGACATGCAAGAAACATATTAGTAGGTACGAGTGGTGATGTACACAAGAAACTTTCTTTCGATTCCGACTGTTTATGTTGCAAATGAGAACCATGCCTTTTGACCCAATCCTGCTAGCTTCCCTTAAAAGAATCCTGTGATTTGACCTCTATTTCACGTTGAGGCGTTCTTATTAAAGGAAACAATGTGGATGATCAATGAACGAGGAGGCACGGTGGCCGAACTGGTAGTGGCGCAGCACAGAACCCAGGGATGACTGGGTTAGATCAATTCCTACCAGCGGCACTGCGGTTTTTCCTAGGGCAAAGAAACTTACTCCATTGCCTCTGTTCACCCATTTGTCAAATGGTTAACAACCTACACCATGAGTCGTAATCCAACGTCCTATCGAGAGGTTGGCAACCATTGCCACTTGTCCGCTTCACGATACAGAAACCGGGATACTCTCCGTCAGTAGTCTCGACTTGACGTACGTATTAATAATCAATGACATTGTTTTATCCAAATCTGTCTCACACCTGACTGGTGCTGGAGGCGTCGTCCACATGGGGATGTGTGCCCAGCTCGTTGCGACAGAAGACTGTCCTCATGCGGTCATTGAGCCGCCGCACGCCCCTGTGCACCACGTCATCACTGCCGGCGATAAGGTGCGGGTACACAATGGTCTGGATAACCGACACGGCCAGCGTGCAGGTAGAAATGTTGAGGAATGCATGCGGACTCATGGAGGGGCGCAAGGCTTCTGTCACCACCACGGGAATGATGGAGAGAATGAACGTGACGCCCATGTACATTGCTAGCCGCGCCAACTTACTGCTCTCAAGCTCCGTATCGCTGGGGTCCGTCATAGCGCTTTCCAGTGTTGGAACGGATGTGAGGTCATCCACTCGATTTTCTTTCAGCGGCAGCGATGAAGGTTTTTCTGGCTTGTTGGCATGGATGCAGTTGTCCTTTTCAAAATTAAAAACAACGATGCTGTCCGTGGATTTCTCTTCAGTTTTGTCATCATTTGTGTTCTCTTCATGCTCCAGCAAGTTCTCGTCGTTGGATACCATGATGACCGGGGGAGGCACCGACAGACTTGCTGACTGCGGGGTGTCAGCTTTTAACTCACTGCTGACATGGGGAGGCTCGCTCTTCTCTCCGATCTTCAGGTCCAATGGCTGGAGAGGCTGCAGCGGCTTGGACACGCGGGATTTCGTGTCCGCGGCCTTTTTGGCCAGGTCCATGTCTGACTGGAATGGCGCCTCCTTGAAGATTTTAGGGTTTTGTAGCTGAGCTTGCAAAGCCGAGATGTCTACAGAAAACTTTCGCACGTAGTTGTATTGCTTAGCCTTGGCGATGGGGTCAGGTGCGCTGGATGAGTTGACCGTGTCGCTAATCTGGCAGATGGTGTGCCTCCTGCGTCCCAGCACATGTGCCATGTTGATGCCTAGCCTGTTCCCGCTTGACTTGGGCGTGGGGCTCGGGCTGGGGGACACCTCACTGCCCTTCACGGAATCTGCATCTGGTGAGGAGACGATGAGGAGTTTTGGCGTGGAGGGCGAGGGCGAGCGGCTGGTGCTGGGATCGTTGACGTTGTCGTAGCCTCCCATGTCCTCTTCGCAGGCCGTCTGGGACTGGCTGATCAGGAACTCTGGCAGGGCCAGGTTCATCTTCTTACGGCGGTAATGGGGCCAACCGTCTTTGCAGTACACGTGCACCTTGACACACTGGGCGAGGAGCAGGAGCAGAGCTATGCAGGACAGAGAGAAGATGAACACCATGATGGCGAGGAGGGTTTCTCTGGTCTCCTGGTCTGTGATAACGTAAGAATGGTCGGCTTGGTCGGAATAGTTGAGCAGCTTGCTAACCAAAATAGCTGTGAGTGTGGCTGACCAGCCGAGAGCAAAGAGGCTGGCGGAAAGAGGCCACACCCTCTGCAGCATCCTGCCGAAACAGTTGGCCACCCTTATAATCCCTTCCACCGACAGCAGAACGATGACCATGTGGACGAGCACGACCAGAAACACGTAGATGGCCGTCTTCGCCGCCACGAAATGGTGGGAGGGGTGTCGCTGCTGGAAGTGGTGCAGGAGCAAGTCACCAATCTCCAGCGGACTGTAGACGAAATTGAGGCAGCAGCAAGCCAGGAACAGAGTGAGCACCAGAAGGTAGCTGTACTTGTTGATGTTACTGCGGGTGGTGACGGCGGTGACTACGGCCACTGTGCTGCCCCCTCCAAAAACCATGGAGGTGACGTGTGCTGCCAGAGACAGAACTACGGTGTAGGCCTCCACTGTGTGGTTGGTGTTCACGTACTGCTCGCCGTCCGATCCTCCTGGGGTGGATAGGGTCGTGCTGTTAGACAACACATCTTGCTCTGACGTCGTGGTGTTCATGATTCTATTGATTCAGTAAAGCACGGTTTTCGCCCGTCCCTTGCTAATTGTAACCGATTTGGAAGTTAACACAGTCTAATTTTAGCCGTATACAACTGACACATTTCTTTATACATTTGTTAATGGTATAGTATGCATAATTTATGGCATCAATCTTGATTTATTTATAGTGCCATCGTGTAGCTGGTGAATTGCGAAGGAAGGAATGTTTAAATCCAAACACAGATTGTGTGCTGTACTTGTATTTGTACTTGTTCAAAGTATATGTCTAGTTGATTCAAGGATCTCCATAATTGATTCAATATTGTGCAAATATGTGCAGATATCCAAGTTTCTGTTTTAGGGGTCGTAACCAGCCGTTAAAGTCTTGTAGATATAATGTACAGCTTTTCAAAGCCGGTTTACTGCTATGTGGAATACAATATCCATTTAAGTTTACATTATTTGACACATGGCGTCCATTAGGTTTTCATTCTAAATCTGTTATTCTCGTGTTATCCTTCAGGGGTAAATTTGATATTATCATATCCACCATCAGATTATGGTGTGAGATAGTGCTGCTCTCATAGCCACAGGCAGCTCGTTAATAAGTGATTGCGTAGGTGGATGGTTATTCGCATGGTGGTGCCTGGGGCGTTACTTCTTCATCAGATCGAAATGAAAGGAGAGTTGAAGATCTCAATGCTCATCTATTTCCTCCTGCTGTGAGGTTGTGACGTCATGTGACGTGATGCAGCGAGGTCACTGATACCGATGCAGTTGTCTTTGATATATTATCCGGTTTGTGTGGTGTGATGACGTCAATGATAATCAGTGCAGACGTCCTCTGTATGCCTTCTGCAACTGGTAACAGGTTGTGATACACGATGCCGTATTGTTTGTTTGTTTGTGCGTGTGTGTGTGTGTGTGTGTGTGTGTATGTGTGTGTGTGTGTGTGTGTGTGTGTGTGTGTGTGTGTGTGTGCGTGCGTGCGTGGGTGGGGGGTCTCTTGTTGCACAGGGTAGGGTAGCTCTAACTGTTTTGTGTTTGTTTCACCTCTGCGTGTGGCTGGTTTTGAAATTGTAATTGATTTATTTTTGCTTGAAGGTGATGTCACGATCGATGACTTCAGGCCATTTTTTTTTTTCGGAGAGAAGAAAACAGGATCTTGCAACGCTTTGTTCTTAAAGGCAGTGACTGTGACCAGATCGCCCAGGTGCTGCTGTGTTATGTTCAGGGGTCACCCCACAATCAGGACACAACCACCATTGCCGTGTTTGCCGTCGGTATTTGTCCTTGGGGCTGTTTCTGGTCTGTGGGGGAAATAAAGGATAAACATAAAATTAGATGAAAATAAGATTTTAAGGATTTTTGAGATCGTTGGTGTAAAATGATACGATTGCTACACATCGATTATTGCATGTGGAAGAAATGGTAGTAGTAGTAGTAGTATGGCGTTAAACACGTCCTCGTCGTATGCCTTATAAATAGTACTTACCACACTTGACAATGAAAGGGGAACGGTAGCAATCCTGTAAACATACTGGACATGACAAGGAGAATGATGACAATACAATAAATTATGGACTGCGAGACTAGAATCAACAGCAATTACAATAAATCTTGTCTGTGATTCTTTTTTTTTTTTTTTTTTTTTTGTCTTATCATTTTCCTTCCTGTGCGAGAATCCCTTACCCATTGGATGGATGGATTGATGGATGGATAGAAGGATTAATGTATTAATGGATTGATGGTTGGATAGAAGGATTTTCGGAGGAGGTGACTATCGTAATGTATTGATTAAGAGAAGAAAGAATAACCGTATGCAGATATGTACTAGTTGTTGTCTGCAGACACGAACGGCACTTAGAATTATTGGAGACAGAGAGAATAACGGATGTTGATAAAAACAGAACTGAAGTGAAGGATCGCTAATAAATATAATATAACGATGACGAAGGTAGGAGGGCACGAAGAAGAGGGTATAGATACTGCGTGGATGGTGACGGGGAAGTTAGTGAATGGGTTTACGTGTGTGGTCGTTTGTCAATACTTGTGATGTACCGTATCTCTAATAAATACATGTGTGAATGGGTTGAGTAACATTGATGTGTAAGCAAATGAAAAATTGCCACTATTTGAGGACAATAAAGATGTATTATTATTATTATTGTTATTGTTATTATCTGGGTCTAAATCCAGATGAAAAGCAATGCAGTAGAAGCAAGGAGAAAAAGTAAAAAGAGTGGAGAAGTTTAAAAAATACGATGAGAGAGAGAGATAGTGAGAGAGAGAGAGAGAGAGAGAGAGAGAGAGAGAGAGAGAGAGAGAGGGGGGTGGGAGGGGGCGGAGGAGAGATTAATCTCTCTTTACGAGCCATATCTGTTTAGAAGTTGCCATGGTAGGGGTTCGTTCATCACGATAGGAATAGAAAAGAGTCGGCATCTATCTCACGTTCATCTTCAACGAGCCCCCCCCCCCCTTTTTTTTTTTTTGGTTGTTGTTGCTATTTTCATTTTAATCCCTCATACTCATACATCTTCTTTTGCTTCATGTGTTATCTAAATTATCTAGTCTTCAGCTTCTTTTGTCTTATCACAAAGGGCTGCGAGTAAAAAAAATATTTTGCTTCCAACTTTTCTTTCAGTTCTCCACATCGTTGTCTTTCCTCTGCCACTGTCTCATGCTGTTCAGAAAATCATTACCACCTCATTTTTCGCGGGTTTTTTTTATTGGTCGATTCCTATATTTATCTCTCTCCCCCCCCCCCCCTTCTCTCCTATCTCTCATCTCTCTTTCTCTCCCCTCCCCCTCTCTCTCTCTTCTCTGCTCTCTATTTATCTCTCTCTCTCCCCCCTCTCTCTGCTCTCTATTTATCTCTTTCTATCCCTTGTCCACTCTTCCTTCTGTCTGTCTTTCTTCACCCCTCTCTCTTTCTGCCTCTATAATATACATGCATGTTGGTTCCTCTCTCTTTGTATCCTCCCAGAAGTCATTATACTGCCCATTGTCCAACCCCTGTCTTGCCCACCTTGTCTGTACCTTCCTACGGGTTATTGTAGTATTGGCAGCTCTCTCTCTCTCTCTCTCTCCCTCTCTCTCTCTCTCTTTCCCTTTCTCTCTCTCTCTCTCCCTCTCTCTCTCTCTCTCTCCATCTCTCCCCCTCTCTCTCTCTCTCTTTCTCTCTCTCTTTCCCTTTCTCTCTCTCTCTCTCTCCCTCTCTCCCCCTCTCTCTCTCTCTCTTTCTCTCTCTCTTTCCCTTTCTCTCTCTCTCTCTCTCTCTGTGAATGTGTGTATGTGTGTGTTCTGTACGTGTGTGTGTGTGTGTGTGTGTGTGTGTGTGTGTATTCGTGGTTGTGAGTGTGTGTGTACGCGCGCATGTGTGTCTGTAAAACAAATATAACACATCTTTTACTACGTATTCCGTGTCTTTTTTAATACCAACCGTGTGTTGGGGGATATACTTGTGACTACCTAGGCTATTGCCTCTCCTCTCCTCCTCTCTTGCTCCCCACCCCCTCTCTCTAGTCCAGAAAACAAACCATGCTGTCATTATTTATATTTATTTATTATTTTCCATACAAGCCACACCACCGATATATCACTCCAGAGGCTTTTAGTGTTCGGGAGGGGAGGTCTGGGGATTTGAACCTCGGTCGAGTCATTACTTGAGGCGTTCCAATTAGCAGCTGTCCTGCCAGGAGCTCTGCATGCATTACGTAGAAAAAAACAAAGACTGGTTGTTCTGGTGTCAGTATACTGTGACTGGATGAGATCTTTGATTAAGCTTCGTATAACTCTTTGTGGCAGCACGTTAACTTGCCTTTGGTGTGGCCTAAATTGTGTCAGAGAGAACATTATCAACAGGTAACCAACACCAAGGGCAAGAGTATAACGTCTAACCAACACCAAGGGCACGAGTATAACGTCTAACCAACACCAAGGGCACGAGTATAACGTCTTACCAACACCAAGGGCACGAGTATAACGTCTAACCAACACCAAGGGCACGAGTATAACGTCTAACCAACACCAAGGGTACGAGTATAACGTCTAACCAACACCAAGGGCACGAGTATAACGACGTTATCAACTAACCAACCAACCAACCACCCAACCGAAGAGTTTTAGGGTCGTTGGCGAATTGCGCAATAACGCCGCGTCACTAAAGGATCATAGGGATGTGATGCTAAGAGCAAAATAAATTCTCTAACACTATACAACTACAACTGTAATCCGGCATAGCCCGCCATTCACGTCATAAGCCGTATTCAGAGCTCTGCAAATCCTGTCTGTAGTGTATTTATTGTGGAAGAGTTATCCTCTCCTTGTTATATTGGCTACCCTCTCAATCTCATGGCTTATCCTTTCAGTCGCACTACTATTGGAGAGAGAGAGAGAGAGAGAGTATGTATTCGTCTACGTGCGGGAGTAGGTTTGCGTATGTTGGTATGCATGTATGTGTGTGTGTGTTTGTGTGAGTGTGTGTATGAGTGTGTGTGTGTGTATGTGTGTGTATGAGTGTGTGTGTGTGTGTACGTCATTTCGAAACGAGTAGTTTGATTTTCTCTTCCCCGACACTTTTCCTTTTAGCCAATTTTTTCCCCGTCCATTTCTCCATTTAGGGTTTAGCCATCAGCTTTCAGGCCGTTCCTTTGACTCAGACAGTAGACAGTTGTGCCTTTTTTGCCCTTGGCCCCTACCGTCAACCCTTGAAATCCACAACAGCAACACTATACAACGCAACAAGAGAAAGACAAGACATGTTAGCTCTATATTGGTTACGCCGTCAATCTGGACTCACCTAGCCAACCCATCACCATCAAACTATAAGATTTCAATGGAGATAATTTGACAATTCATACAGCAGATGCGATGCATTGATGACGTTCTCGCTGCCAATTTGACGAATATACCTACCGGCAGTGCAGTCTCCATGATTTTAAATCCCCCCCCCCCCCCACCCACCGCCCCCAACGCACACACACACACACTTTATTTTGACGCAAAATGATGACCGAAGCCGAAACGTAGACTTCGTATTGTCCACTTGAAAGGGGAGGAATGCAATCGATAGAATGTCATAAAAATATGTTGCATCTTACATCTTATCATAGTAACCATATCATGGTATACAGAGATAACTCTCTATAGCTTCAGTTGTATTGGCGTTATTTTGCTTTGACGGGTGTTACGTTTCTTTCTCTTTTATGTTTGCCTTCTGTAAAGATATGCTTGTTATAGGAGGAGCATTTTATGTTGGTGTGTGTGGCTTTTCTTTCTCATTTCTGTTGCAACGAGATTCACAACATCACAACAAAGGAAGCCAGTACTTACCTTCCAAGAATCCCCAAACCACTCTAATTCTCGGTACTGCGCTGTCGATTGAAAGAGATCTTGATAGGTGAATTCTAGATATCTAACCATTGGACTTAGATACATAACAGGACTGACAATAGAACAAGCACTGCCTTGTTCTTTCTCTTTGCTCCCCTTATTGCCCCGTTGCTGACAATGAGGCGACTCAAACGCATTACTTTCGGCCTTGGCCTGGCCTTTCCCAATTTAATAACATTTTCTAGCTTTAAAAAATCGGAGGCTTTGCCCTGGGTATTGTTTTTGAAGACCGTGTGTGTGTATGTGTGTGTGTGTGTGTGTGTGTGTGTGTGTGTTTGTATGTGTGTGTGTGTGTGTGTGTGTGTTTGTGTATGTGTGTGTGTGTGTTTGTGTATGTGTGTGTGTGTTTGTGTATGTGTGTGTGTTTGTATGTGTGTGTGTGTGTGTGTGTTTGTGTATGTGTGTGTGTGTGTGTGTTTGTATGTGTGTGTGTGTGTGTATGTGTGTGTGTGTGTGTGTGTGTGTGTATGTGTGTGTGTGTGTGTGTGTGTATGTGTGTGTGTCTGTGTGTGTATGTGTGTGTGTGTGTGTATTTGTATGTGTGTGTACGTGTGTTTGTACGTGTGTTTGTAAGTGTGTATGTGTCCAGAATGGGGGAGGATTCGCATGCATGAATAGAACACTAAAGCAATATATTCTTTATTAAAGGTGGAGGGGGGGGGACTATGGGAGTTGGATAGAAGTTGGCGGGGAAGAAGATATCGTTGTTATAATATATTAATTATAGGGGTCACATCGTCAGGTGTGTGTGTGTGTGTGGTGGCGGGTGGGGGGGGGGGGGTGCATGCGCGTGTATACCAGTTATTGAAAATGATTGGATAGCCCGGAGATGCACGGACAAATCAAAGTTGATATCGATTGCATACTACTCGACGGCCAGGACAGAGTCATAAACGAATTGCCCCGTTCGTTCTCTCTTGCCCGTGCCCCCGCCCTGCTCGCGTTTCCTTTCCTTCTCTTTGTATGATCCGGGTATTTAACTGGGTATGCGCTTGCCTCATGTAAGAAAAAAACCCAACTATTAGATTTAGATGATCGGCCCTTTAGCTTAATAGCTTAATTGGTAAAACGCCCGCCTTAGAACTGGTATATCGGGGGTTCAAACCCCAGCGCGTCATAATGTTCTTCTAGAGTGCTCTGCCTTTGATATGACATAAGGTGTGCTTGGAAAGGCGTTGAATTGTCAACGGGCAACCAACCAACAGTTGCAGAGGGACAAGAGATGACCTTTGCGTCCTCCATGTTGCATTTCTCTCATCGATACGACATGACTAGACGTTGACAACGGCGGCAGCTGTGATGATTCATTCACTGATCTGTGATCTATGGTCTGAGGAAAGGCAAAGATGTCACTGTCATTCTTATTCACATATCCAATGTTGGCGCACGTATGTGGATGTGTATGTGTGTGTGTGTGTGTGTGTGTGTGTGTGTGTACGTGTGTGTCGTCGCCTGTCTCTTCCATGGGCACAGATTAAAAGCGTAGAAAAGTAGACAGACAGACAGACAGATACATACATACATACATACATACATACATACATACATACATACATACATACATACATACATACATACATACATA
>JAUEKZ010191417.1:0-12248 GCA_031471865.1 Melibe leonina | reverse complement strand
TACGCATTTTTTATTAATCTTCCTCATTTTGGCTTCCTATTGTACACATTTTCATGGGCTAGGGTTGGCAGCACTGCATTAACCCTGATTCTATCCCAACTGAAATATGCAATTCTTGAAAATGTATGCGTTCTTATACCAGATAGATCAGATTTCAGTGAACTGACATATACCAAAAGCCTGAAATGTTGTGTTGTGTGTTGTATGGAATGGTGTGTCAGGCCCCAGAAGAGTCCCTCTCCCACCCACTGGTACTGTGTATGGTTAGTTTGTGAAATGTTGTGTTATGTGTTGTATCAAATGACCAGTGATTACGATAACAATTTTGCTCTGAAAGGAGGAGTTACTCCTTTTTATGTTTTCTCCTCTTTACCTCTGATTTGTTTTACTTCTTTGCCTCTGCAAATGATGTGTTGTATGGAATGGTGTTTCAGGCCCCAGAAGAAGGCGTCCGAGAGCCCCCCTCCCACCCACTGGAAGCCTGGACAGAGGCCTCTCAAGCAGGCCAACAAGGGAGACAGGTACGCTGTGAGCTAAGAGGAGTGGGGGAGGAGGGAGGCAGCATAATGTATACTTTCATTAATCAAGTAGTCATGATGATATTCCTCTCAAAGGAGCAATTCCTCCTTAAGTTTTATCCTCTTTTCCTCCTTAAGTTTTGTCCTCTTTTCCTCCTTAAGTTTTGTCCTCTTTTCCTTTATTAACCCTTTTACTGCTAATGACACCAAACTCGGATTTCAGTGAACTGACATATGCCAAAAGCCTGAAATTCAGGCTTTTGGCATATATGCCAGTTCATTAAAATCTGATTTATCTCGTAAAAGAAAGCGTACATTTTCAAGATTTTGCAACTTTCAGTTATGTCAGAATCAGAGCTAGCTGTAAAAGGGTTAAGTTTTGTCCTCTTTTCCTCTATTAAGTTTTGTCCTAATTTCCTCTTATTTGGTTCTTGTGTTTTTCCTCCCCCCCACCCTCCCCACCCCAGGTCGATGGACCCCCTGGACGAAGCGTCCCTGTCCACCCTGCAGGAGACGGAGGCCATGCTGAAGGCCCAGCTGGCAGCGGAGGGTGTGGAGGAGTCCCTGAGTGCTGGCACTCCGCCAGCTCCCTCTGCTGGGGCCGCCGTGTCTGCTGGCAAGATTCAGTACAACCTGACCACCAACTCTGAACACATCCAGTACAGTGTCACTACTACAGGTAGGCGGGAGGTGGCTGTCTGTGTATAGGTAGGGGGGGGGTTGGGTTTGCGCCCGTCTGTCCGGTTTTGTGTCTGCGTCTGTGTGTGCATGCGTGTTTGTTACATTACATTATTATGATAAATTTTTCATTTCTGTATCTGTTATTGTAAATAAGATCTCCATCACAACCATGACTTTTCCTTTCTGAAAATGTTAATGAAGTTTGATTTCATAAGACTGGCCTATCTAGATATGGTCTGCAGGTTCTGGAATCATTCCATCTGGACATTAACCCTTTCACTGCTAAGAACACAAAACACTTCAAGATGTGCATGTTCTTATACCAGATGAATCAGACTTCAGTGAACTGACAGGCTTTTGGCATATGTCAGTTCACTGAAATCTGATCTATCTGGTATAAGAACACGTACATTTTCAAAATTTTGCATATATCGGTTGTCTTAGAATCAGATCTGGCTGTGAAAGGGTTTACTATTTTATCTTCTCAAAGCCATGTTTTCTAAATCTTTAGGGGCCAGTTTCGGTACGGAGTGAATTGTTTTTAATTTTTTTGAGTGGTCAAAATATTCAAAGGGAGCTTAAATTGAGCTAAATTTAGAACTTAGCCTCAGACTAAAATCTAGTCTCGCGTCATGAAACTGGCCCTAGAGGCTTCATCCCCTGCACCCTTGCCAACACTTTATCCTTTAATAATAATTCATTTATATAGCGCTGTCGCCTTCCACTCGGAAAGTGCTCAGGGGCGCTTAAAAGGGTTAACTATAAGGAAAACTTTAAGGAAAATGTCCACTCTAAAAACTTACCAAAGAGGACATGCATGTCAGAGTGTCAAGACAATATTCAGCACTGTAAAGCGTATTTTGAGATTTCCCTCGAGGTTTAACAGTTGCAGGGCATACATCTCTCAGGTTATTTTTTAAAGGCAAATTTTGATTTTGTTTCTCTTTTTCTCTTACCAGTGGACAAACGACCTATGTCAAAACTAGCCGTTGAAACGCCATCTGATGTGTCCAAAGTCAAAGGTCGCAAGTCACGCTCCAGTTCAAGGTCCAAGTCTCGTTCTGCCAGTCCCAAGTCAAGGTCAAGGAGCTCCGACTCGAGTCGTTCGCGTTCAAGGTCACCCTCTAGGCAGAAAGAAGACAAAATGAAAGGAAAGAACGGGACCAAAAAGCTGCTTACAGAGGTCAGTGGTCATGATTTTCTGTTCATTTAGTTGAAGACCAAAGGGGTTTGGGTGCCTAGTCATTTCTGATTTTTGTCCTGAATTTCAAAACTTTGTGTGGCCAATATAAATCAGTGGCTTTGATGAGAGTTCAACGCATGCGGCAAGTTTACTGATTGTATAGATTGTACTGCTGGGCATTGTTTTATTTCCCTTTGTTGAATATCTGGTGAGTTGAAATACCGGCAGTAGGTAGAGGTCGTACAGTTTTGTGTTTCTTGCTTTTTTGTTGGCAGGTAGCTTTGTGTACAAGACTGAAGGTCAAGGGCACAAATAGTACAATCTGGCACACATTTCTCACCCTCTCATTCTCCTTCTCACTGATTCCTCATACCAACTCTGACCTCCCAATTGCTATTTCTGATGTTCACATCCCTGTCTTTATCCCACATTCGTCTTTTCTTGTAATCCTCGTCCTTAAGACAGTTTTCCTCTAAACGGATGAAATTCCTCCTTTTTGGTGAAGTTTTGTCCTCTTCAACTTTTATTTGATTCTTTTGTTTTTCTTCTTTCTATAAATCTGGTTCTTTTCCTCCTTTTCTGTCTTTTTGGTTTTTTAAATTCTATATGGATGTATGTATTGTTTTAAATCTGCAGAAATTGAAATGGCAACCCCCCGAGGAAGTGGAGGTTGAGGATAAAGAGGAGGTGAGTGAATTCGTCTCGTTCATTCATTCATTCATTCATTCATTCATTCGTCCATTCATTCATTCACTGACTCATTACCTGGGGGTGGCTTTATTGTGTAATGTATGTATATTTTTGTTTGTTTTGTTTTGTTGTTGATGATGGCCAAAAATGATATGTAACCCACCACCACGGTTCGGTACACAAGGTACATCTGAGAAAACAGAGTTACTCTCATAAACTTAAAGATCACTACTCTTTTTTTTTTTTTCAAAGTTTTGCGTTTTTGAAAGTGTTTTTCTTCATTGTGAAATGATCAAGATATTGCAATAAAGAAATGAAATGAAACCAAAAAAAGTTCTTAATGTTACTTAGATTATGCTTTTTGTAAGTGGCAACTCCACTCTAGTAACTGTACCTTGTGTGTTGAACATGGTTTCATGATAATTCTTGGTTAGAACCATATTCAACCTTTGTTTTTGTCTTCCGACAGTCAGTAGTAGATGGGACCAGAATACCTTAAAAAAACAACTATGAAACATTAAAATTTCCATGGAACATTCATTATATGGAAAATTCACTTTCAATATTCAGTTCAGGGCCATATTAATATTATGTTTATTTTTTTCCTTTAACTTTAACTGGAAGTGAAAGTAGACACATGGGAATTGTGAAAACTGGAACCTTTGCTGTCGCAGGTTATGTCATTAATTCTTTCACAGCGAGGTCTGATTCTGACCCAACTGAAATATGCAAAATCTTGAAAATGTGTTTGTTCTTATACCAGATAAATCTGATTTCAGTGAACTGACCGTCAGGCTCTGGACATATGTCACAGTTTACTGAAATCTAGTATAAGAACAGGCAAATCTTAAAGATTTTGGTGTCCTTCGCATGTGTGTGTGTGTTATATACCATGTCTGTACATATGTGTGTGTAAATGTATGATTTATGACTACTGTAACCTCCAACCCCCCCACCATTTGATTTAATCCTCTTGTATAGAACACGGCTGGTGTTGTCAGTTCTGCTGCCCTAGTCAGGGAATCCAGTCCTCCCGGTCTGAAGATCAAAACTCCTGCATTGCCTCCCCTGAACCAGCTGGTTGAGCAGACGGCAGAAATGGCCAAGTACATCCCATTGTTGATTCTGTCTGTTTTCGTACCGTTTTTTGTTTTGTCGTTTATGTTTTGTTTGTCATTGTTTGTTAACCCTTTCACAGCGAGGTCTGATTCTAAGCCAGCTTAAATATGCAAAATCTTGAAAATGGTGAAGCCTGAATTTCAGGCTTTTGGCATATGTCAGTTCACTGAAATCTGTTTTAATTGGTATAAAAACAGGCAAGTCTTGAAGATTTTAATGTCTTTAGCATTGAAAGGGTTAAGAGCGCTTGACAATAGCAGTTGCAAGCGCCCTTAAACTTTCAACAAACAAACAAAACATTTTTTCGTTTTTCAGATAAGGCTGTGAGATTGATGAAAATCGTGTGATCAATTTTTTCCCTAACCTTTCCCTATGTATTTGTCTAATTTGAAATTTGCATCCCATGTTTTTAAAAAAATCAATTATGAGACTAATGGATTCAACACTTATATATCACAGATATTTTTAATTTTTTTTAATAGGTGCACAGTAGATTTTTCTTCCTCCCAACTGTCATTTACACATTTCATTCTCTACCATCCCATTCTTAGGCGGAGAACGGATGAAGAACGCAGCTCAAAGAAAAAGTCAGAAGAAAAGATAGAGAAGGAGAAAAAAAGCCGCTCGTCTTCTCGATCATCGTCGAGATCCCGCTCCCGCTCGCCATCCCTTAAGCCTAATGGAGACAAAGGAAAGACAACCAGGGGATCGTCCAAATCTTCAGACTCTGACCGATCTGGCTCTGAATCTCCCACCCAGATACGAAGGTCTTTGCTTCTCCAGCAGCGAAGAAAAACGGATGACCAGAACAAAGACGAGGGAGAAAGGAAGGAAAGGGGTAGCACCGATAAGGGAAAGGAACCTGCCGGAATTGGGAGTGGGTCAGGCAGTAGAGCCGTAACACGAGAAGCAGCGGGGGCATTAGGGGCCTCGGACAAAACCATCAAAAGTCATTCCAGATCCTCCTCTTCTTCTCCAGAACCGCCGCCTGTCATCAAACGCATTCACAGGTCCCGGTTTGACATCCCTCCGCCCGGATTCTCTTCTTCCTCCAGCGCCACCCAATCAGAGCCTTTGCCTCCTCCCCCTCCTGTGACCTTGACCTCTGTACCTTTACCAGTAGCGCCCCCTGCCGACAGCAGCACGTCTGCACACGTTTCCTCCTCTTCTGCCCCCGTGACAAAAGTTGCCGCCACTAGGACCACCGCTGCAGACACAACCAGCCCCGCCCCGTCCCGAGTCACAGCCGCAGGATCCCAATCGCCACCCTCCCCGTCCGAAGCAGCCCTTCCCCCCCTGCCCCCGCAGCAAAGGACCACTGGCAGCCGTGTGGTGGACGCCGTCCCTCCCCCACCCCTCCCCCCCATGCAGCAGCCCCCAGCCAGCGCTGCCAGCACCCTTCCCCATCATGGAATGATTCCCCTGCCTGAATCCAGCCCTGCCCCAGCACTGACGTCTGCTTCTGGTGTGTCTCTAGGAAACTCCGTCTCCTCCTCCTCCTCGTCAACCTCTGCCTCCGCAGCTCTTGCTCCCAATACAAAGTTGCCAGACGGTTTGGCTCTTGCAGACGTTCCCCTGCCTGCGGGTGACAACCCCTCAACCACCCCCGTAGCAAAAGGTGCAGACAAAGACAGTGCCCATAAAGACCAGGATAAAACGGTTCATGCTTCTAGTACTAGCACTACTACGACTTCTACTAAAGGCAGCCTCGGTGCGTTGGTCAGAGAGAACAAACCAGCCAGACGGTCAAGGTCATCCTCCTCTTCATCATCAGAGGGAGAACCGGCCAGAGACAAGAACAAGCCTGCGGCAAAAAGTCTGGACACAAAGTCTTCATCCGCATCCAAAACGGAGGACAAATCTTCTAAAGAGGAAAAGGAGAAATCTTCTTCCCATGGAGGAGGAAAGCAGTCTGACAGGAGCAGAGACAGGGAGAAAAAATCGGACAGGGACAGGGACTCAAAGACTGACAAGAAGAAAACAGAGGACAAGAAAGACTCGAGCTCTTCAAGGGCCAGGAAGGACACAGCCGGTAGTTCCTCTCGAAGGAAGTCTCGTTCCCGGTCGAGGGACGCCAAACGCAGACGGAGGTCTAGCTCTCCTCGAAGACGGTCTCGATCCAGGTCTCGGGGTCGAAGGTCCCCTGTACGCCAGAGATCTCCTCGCAGACCCCCTGCCAGGTAGGGTTGATTGGATTCATTATCTTTGCCCAGGGTTTTTTATTTGTGGTGTTTTTTAACCCTTTCCCAGCGGGATCAGATTCTAATCAAACCGTAAAATTCAGGCTTTTGGCATATATGTCAGTACACGGAAATCTGATTTATCTGGTAGAAGAAAGGGCAAATCTTGAAGACTGTGGTGTCTTTAGCATTGAAAGAGTTACAGAGAATGGGACTGTAAAAATAATTCAGTAGATTTTCATAGCACTGACGTATCATGAAACACAAAAGTTCTCAGCACTTGACAGAAAGCAAAGCATGTCGCCTTGCAATACAATATTACACACAAATAATGAAGGAAATTAAAATCAGCAACTGCTCTTTACAGAAATAAAAAAAGCCTGTTGGGTTATAAAAAAATGATGGTATAGGATATTTTATAATCTGCCACTGATAAAAATTGTATTTTGTGTTTTTGTTTTCCTTATTCTAAACCTTTTTTTCCCCCATCCCCTCTCCCGCTCCTTCCCCTATCCCCTCATCCATCCCCCCTCCCCTTGCACACAGGTCATCCAGGAGTGGCAGAGACAGCCGGTCAGCACGATCCCCTCCTAGGAGACGGTGAGTTGAGTCGTAGCAAAGACATTAGAAGATATAGACCTTAGACTTGTCTAATGGTGTGTACTGCAAGCATGACAGGATCATTCAATTACCTCAAATGTCGGCCATCTTGGCTCCTCATAATATATGCAATGAATGTACGTAAACAATTACCTTAATTGACGCCATTTTGTGTCTCCTAGGTCAGACCGGCATGTGACCAAACTCTAAGGTCTAACTCTTCTAATGTCTTTGAGTCATAGTCGACCTTGCATCAAGTGTAATTGATTCTCCTTTTGCAGGTGGGTCACTCTATAGCTATGAGTTTCCTACATCAAACTGCAAACAGTGAGTTCTTTCACCTTTCTTACTGTAAGGCCCTACCCCACAATAAAACATGGTACTTTTATTGTACCACTTTTCTCGTCATAGAGCCAATTTTATGCTTTCCCCAGACTTGGAGGTAAAACGAGTGTACTTCAAAAACCGCCGACTAATCCAGGCTGTATGAGTTGTACAATGGATGTGATTCAGTCAATATCCCTGGTACACAGTGTACTAAATATAACCATGAACATTGCTCAAACCTGAGTAGGTTGGCAAGTCTGAGACTCCCTCGCACAATTTTAATGCAAACCTTTGTCTTGCTAGGTCACGCAGTCGAAGCAGAGATCGTCACCGTCGTCGCCAGCCCAGCCGATCCCGGAGTCGAAACAAGCGCCGTGCCAAGAGTTCCTCCAACAGCAGCCGCAGCAGCAGCGACAGCAGCAGGGGAGGAGGTCGGAGGTCAAGGAAGAGGTCGACCTCATCCTCCAGTGACTGAAACAGTTGAGGACACAAAGGCATCCAGTGGTCTTTGTAGTGTTTGCCTGACAGTCTGGAGCTTCTGGCGTGACCTGAGGTGGAGGAAGCATTGCCGACAATGGCAGTCGTCTGTTTGATGCTTGCTGGACCTTGGCATTGTTAGCACTGGGGGGGATTTTCTACTAGGGGGAGGGGGGGTTGTGGTAAGGGGAGTGGCAGGGGTGTATGGGGGGGGGGGGGGGTATACTGATGTGTGGAAGTCTGTGGTCAAGAGGGAAACCTTTGTAAAGCACACAAAGAATAGACATGGTATGTGGTACATGGACGTCTGCCTGAAATTGAATCGGTGTAAAAAGACTACAAATTAAATGTAACACTCACATTGTTCTCATCAGTTTGTTTGGCCACGAAGGAAGAGGAACCCTTTTGTCATCTGGGTAGGCATGTCCCATAGAAACACACACACAGACAGACAGTGACGTCTCATTTGTAAGCGGTAGTGCAGCGCTTCGTTAGTTTATTGGTTTAACGATGATGGTGATGATGACTGGTCTCACCAATCCCTTGTCGCTGGCACATCTGGCATTTCTTGTACATTGAATGAATTCTTCTCGTTTTATTTTTCTCTCATTGTCATTGTTGGTTTTTGTTTCGTTGTTTTTTTTCTCTACCTATTTTGAGTGGCTTTCACAAGAAGACTTGTTTTCATTAAATGTGTAAAAATTTCATGGATTGTGTTAGATTTTTAACATTATTTCATTCTGACTGCAATTTCAATTTGGTTCCCTGGGCTGTTGCTTGTAGACGTACAAACTGATTTCTTTGAACTGGAACCAGTTCTTGTCCATGTTGTCTGCCCAGTGGCGTGGCAATCTAGAGCTGCCTGTCCTGTTATGTAAGTCCTTTAAAGCTTAATGGCCCATGGACTCTGAGCTTATCCTGGTTTTTGTACCGT
The DNA here is from genome assembly GCA_031471865.1 of Melibe leonina. NCBI lineage: Eukaryota > Metazoa > Mollusca > Gastropoda > Nudibranchia > Dendronotidae > Melibe > Melibe leonina. The sequence goes on along the minus strand of JAUEKZ010191417.1, from coordinate 3,539 downwards.
GAAGCGGACGGATGACAATGGTTGCATGGTTGCTAGCCTCTAGATAGGACGCTGGTCTATCGTAGATTACTTTCCCCAACACAAATTTAGGATTGGCACCCATTTTACACCTAGGTGGGAGTGAGGCAATTGGAGTAAATTTCCTTGCCCTGGGAAAAACCTAAATGCCACTGGTAGGAATCGAACCCGCAGCCCCCCGGGTTTTGTGCTGCATCGCTACCAGTTCGCCACCTTGCCTCCTGTCCTTTTATGGCTGCATCATATTATGCAGTGATGCCAATTTTCCTCCAAAAGGTTGAATTCCTCCTTTTTGATGACATTGTCTCCTCTTTACCTCCTATTCCTATTTAGTTCATTTGTTATTCTTCTTGGTCTTTATAAATCTGGTTCTTTTCCTCCTTTTTGTGGTTTTTGTGTTGGCATCAATGATTATAATCCAATGCGATCTCAGAGGGGAGGGGGCAGGAGGCGGGGGGTGTCCTGTGGCCACACACTCTCTTTATTGACAGTGAGTGAGAGTGATATAAAGATTTGATCAAGATCTCAAGCAATTCATGCTTAGATTAGAATGTGCCGGTGGCTGATCTTGGATGGTAGAGACACTTTTGCAGGTTGTTGTTTAGTTAGTGTCTGTGGTGGGCAATACTTCTATTTCTTGGCTTCTGTCATCTTTCTGTGTCAACATGTCTGTGGTCATCCACACCTCACTACACGGTGCTTGCTGTTTTGAAGAACTGAGTACTTTTGTACACAAAGGGCGATGGTCGCTCCTGCAAACCCATGCTGTCTTTATTGCCAGTCATGTAAGCAAGAGGAGCAACATGAATATTTTTTTTATCAAGATCTCAAGCAATTCACACCTTAAATGTGTTGCTGATCAGTGATAAATGTAAAGGACATTTTTGCGGGCGCCTCTAGTGGTCGCTTTTTTTGTTTTTTCTCTTTTGGCTTTACCTATCATCTTACTTTTTCCAGGGCTCCCTAACAATCTCCCTCAACATCTGTTATCTCAGTTTTGGTCCTGCCTGTCATCCTAACAGACTTATGGTCATCCCCCATGTTTTTTCACTGTGGTACCTAACTGCAGAATCACTTGCTATCTTTATCTAGAAAGACTGAGTACTTTTGTACACATAGGGTGGTAGAATATCCTGGGTCTCCCCGAACCTTAATAGTGCATGATGATAATGATATGGGCGGTGGCCATCATCTGGAACAATAAGTGGGTGTGGTAGTTGTACAAATAAGTGTAGGAGGATGGTGATTGTTATATGGATATGTAGCTACCTATGATGGAGATGGTGTGAATACGAAGGCCCTGTGCTTTGAGTCTGAGGTGCCCAGCTTGTAGTGTGGTAGGTAGCAGTGTCCTTTTGGGTTACACAATAAACTCCCTTGGGAGAAAAAGTAAGTAAAAGTCCCTTTGACGTTGTTGATCCCGAAAGGCAACTCTTGTGGTTGTCGATTTTTTTGGGGGGGGGGAGGGGGGATTGGGCTGTCTCATGGAAGACAGATGGAACCCTGGGACATTCTCCCAGGCGTCTCTTGCAGTGCAGCACTGTAAAAATTGAGAAATTCATTCATTCACCCACCGTTCATCTATTTGTTTTTATTGTAGACTGTTGTACGTCAAATCTAAATACCAACACTGAATGGAATACACTGTACTAACTCCTAACACCGACACACATTTATAGTGGGGGGCTACATATTAGCTCAGTTGGTAGAGCATCACACTATTGCACAGAAGGTCCTGGGTTCGATCCCTCTCTGAAGGATGGATTTTTTTCCAGGACTGGAAAACCCCAGTGTCCGTGTCCTGCAAACAAATAGTAGCACGCTAACAGGCGCTTTTCTTGTCTTATATTTATATGTGTCAATGTTTGCTGTTGGCCGGGGGAAGTAAAAAGTGTGAAGTGCGATGGATGAGCACAATTCGTGGATATCATCAGTGCTATAAAATATAAGCCTCCACTGTATTTACTACCGGAATTTACTTTTATTGGGAGGTAAAAATAGGTGAACACTAGGGAGGGCCTGGTCACTTGGTTATTGGCATGGTGTCAATTACAACATCCAAAGGCATATCATACATACACTACTACACAAACAGTCTGTACACTATCAATCACTATCACTCATCCAAATGGTCTTCATCCTGAGTGTGTTTGCTGTGTATGAATGAGTCCAGGAATAACTGTTGTAGTTGTATGCCTATGGCCTATTGTACTCTTCTTGTCCATTGTGCTGTATTAGGCCCAAATGTCGGTTTTCGTGTCCTCTTTTGTCGTTGTCCTATACTACTGGTCTATCAGTCAACCAGTCTCCTTGTTTTAGCTTTGATACCCACTGGCCAAGCGATCAACCCTTCCCCCCTCTTATTATCACTATTCTGTATTGGACTGTATGACTGTGTGTGCGATACGTGTACATGTGTGTAGGTACTTAGTGACAGTATCCCTGTGTAATGTTTGCTGGCAAGTCTGAGACTGAGTGAGGCCTGAGATGCCTGCAGAAATCATTGTGTATAATTTTTTATTCATTAATTCAAATTCATTGATTCACCGATTGATTGATATTTTTATTGGGAAAGAAAAGTTGTTTTTATTTTCCTTGAGAGTTGATGAATAAAGACATGAAATACCCACTTTGTACCATGTGAGAGGGAGAGAAAGAGATGTGGAGTTGTTGCTGGGTAGCCTCTGACTGTCTGTGAGTGTGAATGTCAATGTGACTGACTGACTGACTGTAAGTGTTACTGTAACTGTGAGTGTCACTGAGACTGACTGGTAGTGTGATTGTAAATGTAAGTGTGACTGTAATTGTGACTAACTTTGAGTGTGATTGTAACTGTAGTAAGTGTGACTGTGACAGACTGTGTGACTGTAACTGTAAGTGTGACTAAATGTGACTGTGACTGTAAGTGTGACTCTGACTGTAAGTGTAAGTGTAACTGTAAGTGTGACTCTGACTGTAAGTGTGACTGTGACAGACTGTGTGACTGTAACTGTAAATGTGACTGTAACTGTAAGTGTGACTAAATGTGACTGTAAGTGTGACTCTGACTGTAAGTGTAACTGTAAGTGTGACTGTAAGTGTGACTCTGACTGTAAGTGTAACTGTAAGTGTGACTCTGACTGTAAGTGTAAGTGTAACTGTAAGTGTGACTGTAAGTGTAACTGTAAGTGTGACTGTAAGTGTTACTGTGACAGATTTGTAGTATGATTGTGACTCTAAATGTGAATGTGAGTGTCACTGTGACTGACTGGCAGTATGCTGTGACTGTAGTTAGTGTGGATTTGACTGACTCTGACTGTAAGTGACTCTATGTGTGGATGTGACTCTCTCTCTCCTCTCTTTCCTCTCTCCTCTCTCTCTCTCTCTGACTGGTAGTGTGACTGCGTGAATGTATGTGACAGTGACTGCAAATGTGTCTGTGAATGTGACAGTGACTATAAATTTGATGTGAATGTAAACGAGACTGTGACTGATTGTTTGACTGTATGTGTGACTGCAAGTGTGAATGTCAATCTGACTGA
>JAUEKZ010191384.1:0-12253 GCA_031471865.1 Melibe leonina | reverse complement strand
TCTCCGCGCTCCATTACATCTGGTTCGGGTGGGTGGGAAAAATCAGTGGATTTTGTGAAAAGTGAGTGGCAGCCCTGATAATGTAAGTTTGTGGATAAAATCAAGTTAATACAGTAGGAATTAATTTGGAATCCTGTATTATGAAATTTCCAATTGATAAAAGTTCTTACACCGAGCTTCCACTGGGAGCTTGAACCTACTTACCCTACTAGATCATGGAGTGGCTAGCAGCCAGCTATATTTTTCTATCATTGGGTTTGTCTGGCATTCTATTTTATCCAAGAAATTTCTTCAATGAAGTGATTTGTAGTTTACATCGCTTTCTTCAAGGTCTTAAAATGATTCTTTTACAAACTCTCCGTCATATTTTTGTCTATCTTGTTTGTTTTTTTGCTATTTAAGACATTACTTCTATGTCATTTTTTATAGCTATTTTCCTCTTAGCGGTTTGACTCGTGCAATATTATTGGTTTTATAAGCCTTGTACTTGACTTAATTATCAGACTGATTAAACGCACGTTTTATGTCGTCTTGACCTAAGGTACCTATTTTACCTCTTTTTTTAAAGAGTGGAAGAGTATCAGCTCAGTATCTCTTTTGTGTATCGTTAATCAGAAAATTGGTTTGATTGTAAAATAATATTGAAAAGTCATGTACACAGGCATATGCTCTCAATTTCAAAGCTAGTCGTCAGGTAGCATCTTATACATAGGTACCTTGTTTACTTTTCCTTTGAACCCACCTCGATTGTCTATCCACATCCATTATTTCTTCAATTTCATTTTATTTTGGAACTACTATTGAAGGGATTGAAGAAAGTTCCAACTGTTTTTCTTGGTTGATTCTATGTAAAAAAAAGTTAACGACTTAATGAGCTTCCTGCAAACTCTGTCTTTTCAAAGTCTAAATGACTTCTCGGTATTCAGTACTTTCTTTATGTTAAAAAAATCATGTGAAAAAAAGTTCACATAAAAGGTGCATTGTTCATGTGCCACTGTTTTAAACTTTCTTACTCCAAATTATACATTTTTTGGGCTGGCTGTTTCATTTTTTCAAATCCTTAGGTGAATAGGTCTGTGAGTACAATTTCATCTATGGCTTTTTACAACATATCATTAGTCTGCTAAATTGTTGTTCCAACTCCAATAGTACCTGTCCCTCTCTCTCTTACAGTTTTTTTCCTCTCTACCCTCTAAATGATGTTGAGACAAGTTGGGCCTTCTCCTATTGTTTTATGGTTGCAGTTATTTTCTGCACATTTTAGCTCCCAGAGTCTATACATTATGTAGTCGGGTTTCTTTACGGGATGCATTTTGTGTGGAAAGGGTGCTCTAAAGTTCTTTAAACTGGCTTAAGAATGTGTGGGCTTTTAAGGACTGGGGGACTGAATAAGATTATTTTTTTGCACACTGTAAAATACAATACCATACCAGTACGAAATTAAAATGATAAAATTATACCAGAGTTGTGTGATATCTATTCCCCTATACGGATCAGATTGCTAAAGGAGAAATCAAGAAGATATGGATGTAAGCAATTTTAATGTTCGTAACTATGACTACAATTTGATATTTGCTATGATATAATTTGATGTGTGTGTGTGCTAACTAAGTGAATATAAAAATGTTATTATTGTTGCCATACATATTTCTCCAGAATGAGGAGGCAGATGGTGATTCAGAAATGGCAGAGAGATGGATGTCACAAGGTGTTAGTGTTGAAGCATTGGAGGCTTTTTTGCTGGAGCTGAACAGTGTTTTAACTGAGCAAAGCAGAGATGATTTGGTAGGGGTTCTCTCCTCCTCATCCCCCCCCCCCCTTGCAGTTTGGGTTGGTAGCACTGTGAAGAGAGATTATAAGAAGGGGGAAAAGTATTTTACACATTTTCAATGAGAGAATCTTTTTTGCTATTTCTGTTGATTAAATCTTGAACTTAACTTTATAAATTCAGAATGTTTAAAATTCTTGTGAAATTGTCTCTCTGTCGAATACAGAATTGCAGAAAAAAAAAGATTTTTTCTTTTTTAAGTGATAAATACTTTATGCACTCTGGGATACATTCTTTTGTTTTGAAACCTGAAATTTTGGTATGTTTTGGAATCTAGAATTATACAATTTTACTTGAATTTCTACAAAAGTGATAAATTCATTATTTTATTTTTTATTGAAATTTCTTTTCTTGAATCTTTGCCATCAGTTGAGTCAGTACATTGCAATGAATTTGGAACATGCTATTTCAAATGGTCACCGTCATCTTGCTGGGAAATATGCATGTGATTTAGAGAAGCAGGGTGGATATGGCTTCAACTTTCTCCACAAAGAAGTAAGTATTGCTCTTTTAATAACACCTTGTCTGTTGTGTAGAAAATAGCTGACCTTTTCTTACTTTTGAACAGAGTTTTTCTTGAAAACCTGAAATTTTGATATGTTGAAGTTTTTTTGGTGTATTTGAATGATTTTTGTGGGTGGTTGACAGGCGTCCGTGGTGAGTTTTTCAGTTCTTTTCTTTCAGCCTCTATCATCTCACTTTTTCCAGCACTCTCTACTGCTCACTTAAACAGGCATAAACAATTGCTCATTTATATCCTGTTAACTCTTGGTCCTGTCTGTTGTGCCGACAGACCAGTTGTCATTCCCCATGTTTTACTTCTTCTTACCGAACTATAAGATCTCTTACTATCTGGAATTACTAAATACTTGTGTTGCAAAGGGCGGTAGAAAATCTTTAATTTTTCTAAATGATAATGCCGGTGGCCATCGTCTGTTTGCTTGTCCATTTCTCCTTTGTGTGATTGTTATAGATGTTTTGATTATATTTTCATGTAAATACTCTTTTTTAAGATTTCTAGAGATGAGCATTTTTTTATGCCCAGATTTCTTTTTGCTTCTCATTTTTATTCACTATTCAATTTCTGTCAAGTAATAAAGCTTACATAACTTTTGTTTCACAGGTGTTGACATTTGAGAAGGAAAACCTGAGGGATATTATCTTAGCTGCATCGGTTCGAAAGAAACCATTTGGAAATGATGGAGTGAGTTCGTTGATAAATGATAATAATTAATGTGAAGGAAAAGGTTTTCTGTAATTTTATCTTGATAAACAATGATAAATAAGATCTTTTATTCACTTATTATGTGACCTAATCAAAAGAGTGTTATTGCCAAATACTGGGTGACAATTTTAAGAATATTGTTATTGGTTTGATGATACTCTACATATAATGCTAATTCTAGTTTATAAGACTCAACCAACTTTGTTGTTTGAATATGTGCTCTACAATGAAATTGTGTTAAACGCTTTGCTTCAATAATTTAGATTACAGGAAGCCATTTCAAGCAAAATACTATCAACTTTGAATGTATGTTCAAACTAGGGTTGTTTTACTAAATCACAATGGAAACTTCATTAACACAAGGGTATGGGAGGGGGGGGGGGGGGGAACTGTTTAAAAGTTGTTCTTATTCAAGAATAGCATATGAAGCAAATTTACTAAAGAACAATAAATCCAGTGTGTTATTACCCTTAGAAGAGTTTCTGCATTTATTTGAGGAAGAAGTGTCGACCAAAACAAAAAAAATAAGGAAAAAGATAGAAACCAACATTAAAATTATTTTAAACCACTTCTTTTTAAGTATTTGTCAGTTTATAGGATATATAACAATGTTAGTTTGTGCTAATAAAAATTGCCTAAAAGTCCTTTTTTAATTACTGTCAATCAAATTGTGCTCATGTATTTTTCCTACTCATGTATTATTTGAATTTTAAGTGAAGGGTGTCTGATTAAATTGAGATATTGTGTAAAGATCTACATTTTTCTTTTCGTTTTTCTTTTCTTTTTGGTTTGGTCAGATAACACCTCTTCATTGTGCAGCTATCAACCCAAATGTGAAATACCTAACTCGTCTCCTCTCAATTGAACCCGATGTAAATATTCAAACAAGATCAAGAGCTCGACCAATACATTTTGCTGCTGCTTGTGAGGGCACAGGACCTTTAGAATTTCTTCTCAATCGGTTTGTATTTTTTTCCCCCTTCTATTTTATTTTATTTAAGTGTCCTGGTACTAGCAATATTATTTAGGAAAAATTCAAACCTCATCTCTATCTCTCTATTGCTATTCTCAGCTTCTAGCTTTTGAGTGTGAGATGTATTGCACATAATATATATGTAAAGAAAAACTTGAATTATTACCCTGCCATCAGCCAATAATTCATTTGACATCGATTTCTATTTCTGCTAGACCAATGTGACCCACTTTTTCTATTTGTAGACCAAATATTTCATATGAACATTTGAAAAAAAAAAAGTAAATGAACAATTGATAAGACATTCATACCAAGTAAACTGATTTTAAACAAATATCTTGATTTAGGTGATATAATTAGTGTTAAGAGAGAGACAAACATACAGCTGATGAACAAATAAATGAAAACAAATGTATACATCATCAATCAGTATGCATTCTAGATCGGTGGAAAGTAATGTATGTTGTAGTAGAGTCTACTGCTGTTGAATATATATTAATGTTACATGGCAAATAAGTTTATGGCTTATTGAAACCATGCATCTATTTTTTTCAGTAATCCTGTGTTTTCCTGTGCATAATCTGATTTTTTTATTATCATTAATTGCTCTTGGTAAAAAGCATACAATGTTTTGTTTATACTGGGGTGTGTTTTTTTGTTTCTTCAGAAATGCAAATCCTTATGAAACAGATTCAAAGGGACGAATTCCTATTCATTATGCAAGTCGCAGTGGCCGTGCAAAAAATATTGATGTGCTAATGAAATTCGCTAGCACCAAAGGTTTGTGTGGATATTAAAAAAAATAAAATTGTTTGCCTCTATTTTGTTATGCCTGCCAACCTTCAAAGAAATATGATTATTGAAAGGTAAGGAATTTCATTTAACATGAGGACAAACCCTATTACAATATTACTGAAGTTAATCAATGCATTCTGTGAAAAGATAATGGAAAACTTTGTGTGAATGTCTCTTTTTCTCAAAAAGAAGAAAAAATTATCTGCCGTTTAAAGCAGGTTTGTACTGACAGGGGGAGCGCATGATAATTAGGTATTGATTTCTCTTGGGAGGAAAAACTATGTTTTTCACCTGTTTTGTTATGTTTTTACGATTGTCAAAGACAAGCACTTAATTTTCTTTAAATGGTTGATCTTTATTTTCATTTTAATTTTTGGGCATTTTCAGATGAAGACCTGAATCCCAAGTGGGGTATTGGATGTTTAAATAGATCCGATCGATTTTCCTTTGCTCCAATTCATTTTGCTGTTATAAATGGTCATCCAGTGAGTTTATTTAAATCTTTAGGTGCAATTTATTTTGATTTGATTTATTGATTTAAGTGATGACAAATTTAATATCCAACTTTAAAAATCCAGGGAAAAAAGTTTTTGTTTGATTTGAGTCTAGTATCCTAAGAGCACAATTTCTTTCACATGCATTTAATATTGCCTGTTTGATACCTTCCGTTGAAACTTTATTTATCCCTTTTATGTGTCTTTGTTCCTCATAAAGGTAACAGCACCCATCTGACATACTTTATTTCAATAAAAAAAATCTAATTGTGTTATGGTTTGTGAGAGATTTTTAACTTTCGAAAATTAGATAACAAACATTAGCAAACCAGATTGAGCTTAAGCTGTAAATATCTAAAAAGAATGATAACCTCTATGATTACAGTCCCTGTTACTGTCTTGGAAATATTTTGATTCTTTAAAATTTTATTCAATAGGATGTTGTCCGTATGTTGATCAAGCATGGAGCTGATGTCAACAAACCTTTGTCAGCAGGAAAAAACAAAATTACACCATTGATGATTGCAGCCCAGCGAGGAGATCTCAATATTGTTCGCATACTCATTGAAAGTGGTGCTGCAGTGGAAATCCTAGGTATTGGGCTGGAAGTTTGTTGTCTCATAATTTTTTACCACTTTATCTTATATAGTTAGTACTGTTGAACAAAATTAGGGTCTGCTCGTAATTTCAGTGAAAATTTTGCATTTAATAATAAGTCTCATGATGGTAATTATTTTGAGATCGAAGCACTCATAGCATAAGCAGTGGAAAAGGGTTAAAAAAATAAAGTGCCCATATTTTCTTCAAGTCTTTATTCATTCTTGAATAGTGAAGGCTTCTCTCAGTAAACCTTCAATGAATGTTCAGTTTTGTAGCCATGATTTATATTATTTGTAATTCTTTTATTGTAAGCATCTATTTCACCTTTGCAGACAAACTGAAGAGATCCGCCCTCACTCATGCTGTCATTAATGGCTGTGCAAATGTCGTCTCCTACCTTTTGTTTTTGGGAGCTGATGCTGACCGTGTTGACTCTTCCAATAACAGTTTGGTCCATTACGCAGCTGCTTATGGCTGGCACCATTGTCTCAAACTCCTATTGAAGGATGCTGGGGCTAAGCCTGATGTCCCAAATGATTGGCAGGTATTCTACGTACAGATCAAGATTTTCTTATATTTAGGAATTCTTGTAGCATTGTCTTCTGATACTTTTTAATAGCCTTTTACATTATCAATATTAATACATTTTTATTCTTTGCTTCAGACCACTCCTGTGAACATAGCTTTCCTTAAAGGCAATCATGACGTTGTAGAATATCTTTTCAACCATAAGGGCGTGGATATTAACTTCAAGTCTGAAACAGGTGAACTTACTGTATTCTTATATCTGTGAATGGTCATTTAAAAAGAAAATGATATCCTAAATGACCTTTCAATGCTCTTGTTGGTATTTAGAAAATGAATTTTTCCCCAAAAGATTAAACACTGTATGGATTTTGTTTTACATCTAAAAGTTATTTCTATCTATCAAGGAAAGACAAAGGTTTCTAAATAGTCAAGTTTAAGGAAAATAACTAGACAATCAATTCAATAGGAATCTTGTTCTCAAACATTTTCTGTTGTAAATTTTACGATGGAAACAATTTTGGAAACAAATTTTTTAGTACCTGTTTTTCTTACTATTTAGTGAAAACATTTTTTTTAAACAATTCAGGAAGAACATTGGTGAGCATAGCTGCTGGAGCTCGTCTTGTGCCGGGACTGGATGACCAGATCAAATATCTTGTGAAAGATTGCAAAGCAGATGTCTCTATCTTGGATGTGAATGGAATGAGCCCTGTAGGTTGAGGCTCCCTTTTGATTGGTGTTTTTTCCCCCCATGTTTTCTCTCATTTTCTCTAGATGCCTTTTTCAATTTATAAGTGTAATTGATTTCTTATGTTTTATGTTTTAAATTGTCATGGTATTCATTTGTATCTTTGTTAACCCTTTCCCTGCTAAGAACACTTAAATCTTCAATATTTCCTGTTCTTATACCAGAAAAATCAGATTTCAGTGGTGACATGCCAAAAGCTTGAATTTCAGGCTTTTGGCATATGTCAATTCACTGGAATCTGATTTATCTGGTATAAGAACGCATACATTTCAAAATTTTGCATGTTTCTGTTGGGTTAGAATCAGACCTCGCTGTGAAAGGATTAATATTGTAGTCAAAATCAAGCACATGGTTTGTATAGTGTATATAAAGTTAAAAAATTTGTCTTTTATTTTGTTTTGACATTCTTTCTTGGGATACTCAAAACCAATAATGAAGAGTGGATAACTAAAGATAATTTTATTGGGTCTTGAGTCATGATTTAAAAGAGATATTTACGGACACGTGTAAATTGAATGCTCCCTTATCTTACAGCTTCACCACCTTGCTAAGAACAACATCAAGTTAAAAGGAAAAACATGGGTGAGTCTGTTATGGAAAACTTTTTAAACTGAGGACAAGAATATACTATGCGAAAGCATATTTGAACTTGATTTCTACTTAAAACAGAAAAATTTGTAGAAAAGGAAAAAGAATACATGGACTCAATAATATTCTATATTTTTCTTTTATTGAAGGAGGGAAAAACCTTGGTTAATATGTTTTTCTCAGCTTTCATAACATGAAAAATTTAGTTGTGTAGATTCTAAATCTATTAATAACTTATTGATTATCTGATTTCTAATGTATGTTATAGATTTTGTACTGATTCATTGATAATTCATCTGGTCTTGTCTTTCACAGAATCCGGAAATAGATCCTGCTGCTCAGGAAGTCAGTGTTAAAATAGCTGAGATTTTGGTACATGCAGGTTGTGACATGGTGTTAAAGAACAAAGATGGTAAAACACCAATCATGCTGGCCATTGAGCAGGTAGACATATTGATGTTGATAGGAAATCTTACAATATATCATTCAATTTTTAGATATTTAAAGTAATTTTACCTTTGGCATTACGGTTCCGCATGAAAAAGTGCTGTCTTGAAAAAAATTTCTGTTTGGACTTGGATGGATGCTACACAGTATATCATCTTGATGCACGTCCTGTGTGGTTCTGTTAGTAACCACTCGAACACAGTCAAACATATTAACTGCATGAGAAAAGATTTGCGCTCTACTTTTGGCCTGTTTGTTTTTTCTAGATAGATAGTGAAAATCATGTTTTTGTTACTATATAATTTGTTTTTGTATATTGTATACAATTTTACAGGTCAATGTTGATCTAATCAAGTTTTTGGTTGAGTGTGGCGGTTATTTGACACCAGAACAGAACAAAGATGAAAAGACTGTGTTGCATCTCATGGCAGAGCAATGTTGCATTGCAGATCTTCGGCCTGTCATTGAGATTTTAATAAAGAATGTAAGTTGAAAATATTTATTTAGATTGCTTTACCAGAACATTGATAACTTTTTGACTAACTATCAATGTCCCTAATTTCTTTGAAAGACTTAATAAAGTATATCTTATCTTATAGTCCTAAGCTAACTCTATCTGATTTTATTGTTTTGGTCCCCTTAAACACTACTTTGAAGAACTGAAGTTGAAGAAACCTTAATTCATGAAACGCTTTATTTGTTGGCAAAGCTTGACGGGACTCTCTAGGATGGTCATTTATTTGTTAGCATCTTCCTGGCAAAGATGTATTTATCCATAAAGCCACATTGAAAAGAAATTAATTAGCATGTGCAAATTTGTGAGGTTTGAATTTTATGGAATCAAAATTGTAAATTTTATGAAGGTTTTCACCTGCACTTTAAATAGCTTGTATAATATTTAGGTTTCAATTTCAGTAAACGATTGATAAGTCATAGAGCTGTAATTAAAATTGAAAGAGACTTGATTGAATACGATATCTGTTTTTCTTCAAAAGGTACCAGCTCAAGCAGCCAACAAAAAAATAAGAAACGAAGGAAAAGAAAATGGCACAATGGCTGAAACCCATACTAAAGAAGGTGACAAGGAGGAAAAAATGGTGACAGGTGAAGACGCTGCAGTTACAGGTTAACTATTTCATTGTTTGTTTATTAAGATTATTTAAGTAATTGAGGATTGATGATCACAGTACATGAAAACAAATCAATCAAAGTATACCTATTTCTAAAGAAATTATTTCATATGATTTTGATTATTATGGTTCTTATTCTTCCTTTTATATGTTATATGATGTACAGATATATGTGAGGTGCTCTAACAAAACCTGTCTGATGCTGCTGATACTATTCCATGTAAAAATTATATGTAACTATCATTTTTCTGATTTCTATACCAATCAAACCTGAAGTGCTAATAATTTCATCTCTGAAAGTATCTGAAAAATACGCTCTGAATATTTTAATTTAATGTTTTTCCAGACCTGGTCAGGAACAGATATTTTTCAATATGATAACATTGTACTGCTGCCTTTTAAACTTGCAGGTCAAAATGTTAATGAAATGAAAAATTTCAAGGTTCTTGAGAGTGGGAACATATTATTATCAAATTAAGATTTTAAGGACTTTTAGTAGTTTTTATAACTTGTGTCTAGAAAAAATATTTTTGTGTGTGGCTGTTCATAAATGTGTTTAAATTTCTCCCAATAGAAAAATTTAAACTGTAAAACAACCAGGAAGGATGGCTCTTTTATTTTCTTGTTTTAATTTTGAATAAAGTAACTTCCAATGTGTTTTGTCAGAACACCTGAGGTATGGTGATCTTTTGAAAGGTGCAGGTGATGAAGGCGTTGATGAAAGAACTAGTTAGTTGACTCTCTTTTACAGATAATGCAGATACTCCATCAAAACCTTCAGAGAAGTCCAATGGACCAAAGGAAGAAGAAGGAATGGAAGTTGATAAAGAATCTGATAAGGCCAAGGAGGAGCCAGTTGATCCACCTATGTCTCCTGCGGATGTTCTTAAAAAAATGGCCACCACTAGAGATTTCCTTGGGTTTACACCTTTCATGCGGGCTTGTCAAGTGTACAGAGATCACAAGGTTTGGTGACGAAACTTACATATTGCATTGTTTGTTGTGTTTTTCATTACCCATTAGATATAATTTCATTGATTGTCAGACCATTAGTAAATGGCTGCTTAGTCTCAGTGGGCTTTTTGTAGTGGTTTTTGTGATCTGAACTTGTACATGAATTTACTCATCTCATTTTTTTCTTTGTTTTTTTTACTCAGGCTGCAAAGGAAAATGATAAGAAAGGAGAACAAGCTTTAGGATTCATTGCAATGCTTTTGGAGTCGACTGGTTCTGATATTAATGCTGTTGTTGGACCAAAGAATATGCCAGATGTGAATGAGGTCCACTACACAAATGATGGTAAATATCTTTGTCATTTGACTAGTCCATTTTTATATGTTTGTTTTGAGATTTTTTGGTATAGTCTTGTCCTGACAAATTGCAGATCTTTGTCTTTTTGCAAAGCTGTTTACTCCCTAACAAATCAAGTTATTTAATACATTTGCCTCTGAGTGATATAATGTTTCTTACTTATAAATTAATATTCTTGGAATGACAAATACATACATTTAAGAAAAAGCTAGTTTAGATTTAGTTCCTACAAATTTAAATGCACATAGCTTTATTGTTATCTTCATCTGTTTTTTTTCTTTTTCCTGTATAGGGAAATCTTCAGCACTCCATTTTATCTTGAAAGCTTCAGGAGAGGATAACAAAAGCAAGATTGGACCAGGGCTTGAATTGCTCATGCGGTATTCTCCTGACTTGAATCTTTTGAACACTTCCAACAAATCTCCTCTTATTTTGGCTGTTGAGGGAAACAAAGAAATGGCTGTGAAAGTTCTTGTAAGATAAACTTTTTGATAACAATCGAAAACAAAAAAAGCAATACTGTCATAATGATCTCTAATTTAAAAATCATATTTTCTTTTGTTAGGATTTATATTTGAGCCCCCTTTTTTTAATATAGGGTTTTAAAAGAATTACATTGCACTCCTCTCTTCATTTCACTTATAAATCTTACTTTGAGCTATCTTTCTAAAATGGTTGCCCCTTTCAGTGATATCCTGGAGTACCGGGATACTGAATTTCCTACATTAAGCTGTGTCTGGATCACTGCCTCTTAGTTACTGTTTTCATTTTCAGGTGGGATGAAAAATTAAAGGGTGGGATAAATTAAACAAAAATTATTTTCAGTGACAGGGTATTATTTCTGTGGCACCCATGCTCTTAAGCCCGGTCTGAAACAAGCATATACACATTGCTTTTTTTTATTCTGATAGTTCAGTCTTGGGGCTCTGTGTTGTGGTACATAGCTACAAGGTCACCTGCTATCTAAAAGGACTGAGCACTTTGGTTCATTAAATGCGGTAGAATATATTGGGTCTTCCTGGACCATAATGCATGTTGTTTGAGATGCCATTGTCTGTTTGTCTTCTCCTATTTGATTGTGAGAGAGGTTTGTTTGTTTTTTCACGTAAATCCTATTTGTCACCTTTTTCTTTAAGAGATATTTTTTTCATTGTGAATCATTTCACTGTTTGTTGAGATCCATTGTGTAACTGATTCCTTATTTGATTTTTCTCCCCAGCTTGAAAAAGGAGCAGATCCAAATATTATGATAAAAGAATCTAAAGAATCAGTAACACCATTACTCATGGCAGCAGAGTAAGTCAGTTTTAATTAATTTGTAAAGTTTAGGAAAATATGGTTATTTGAATACAAATGTCCTGAACTTTTCACCTTTTTTTTAATGGAATGACTTGAATATAGTATTATTAACCCTTAACGTGCGCTCGTGCCGTGACCTACCGGTGAACTCACAACCCCTCAGTGCGGGGTTGCCGGGTCACAATAACATTGTAACATCCCCTCCGTGCTAGCTTGCCGTGGTTCGTAACGTTTGTTGTTGTTGTGTGCATGTTGGTCATTAAAAACATTGATTACCGAAAACCATT
>JAUEKZ010191373.1:0-12255 GCA_031471865.1 Melibe leonina | reverse complement strand
TGTAGCAATGGAAGACTTGGGTTCGAAACCGCACGATCCGTAAACTAACCACTTGCCACTTGCGCTTTTTTCTTTATCTGACTTCTTGAGTGCATGTGTGTGTGTAATTGACGTGTGTGTGTGCATGTGAGTACATCAGTGTACATTGTGCGTCTTTGTTTAGTTCTAACCACCCGTGCGTGTATCACACTGCATGCGAATTCTGCAAATGCGACCTTGACCGTAAGGGGTCATAAATTTAAGGGGCGGGTAAGGGAGTAAATACGCTTCGTTACAAACCGACGGAAAGATGCCAGTGTAATAAGAGCAGATGTCATTTCGGCCTTAGCGTAAAAAAGCATATATTTTCATTGCACTTTGAAGGATATTTCGCTTTTTTACGGTACGGCTCAATCTGCTTGGAATTTGTTCACTGTTTCGGCCAGACAAAGGATATGGAACACCTGGATAATGACATCGTCTGCGACCAGAAAATTATGTCGTTATCCAGGTTTTCAATGATTACTAATAGTACATAACAAAAAAAATCGGTACTGGAGGTCAAGAGGTCTCAAAGGGTGTTGCAATCCAGGGGTTCCACTCTACTAGATATTATCGTGAGGAAGATTTTTCTAAAATGTTAAAAATAAAATAAAATGGTGCCGTACTACATCTTATATTTTTGCGATAAACAACAAAATGTTAGGTTACTAATGTATACAACTTAAAAAGCAACTTCTACCAGTGGCAGGATACCACGACCAGGTGATTGAAAAGATAGGGTTTTCACAGCTTTTTATTTACGTGTAGCTTAATTTATACAATCGAAAGCAAATTAACAAAGAATAAAGTAAAAAAAAAAAAAAAGTGAAAACACCATTCAAAGTCTGCACAAATTTAAATCTTTGAGGTTACCTGTTGCTCTTTGCTGGGGAAACATTGGGGAATGGATTTGTAGCCAGGTAAGTCGTTGCTGGAATAGTCAAATGTCCACTCGTTGAAGTGGTTGGCAATGTCAAACCCTCTGCAGATAATGCAAAACACGCAGGCTGAGATTTTAATCCAAAGAACAAAAAATCAAAAAATTAAGAAATAAATCTTTATCCAAGAAGGATGTAAATTTAACTTATTCATTGCTCCAACGCATCCAGTGGATGCCAAAAACAGACAATTCAAATTCAGTTGGACTAGAAAAGAGTAACTGTGACAGCAGGTTTTTACTTCAGAAACAATTGATTTCCACAAAGCTATTCACACGAATATAGAATCATTAGGAACTGTTTCATTTTACAGAAATAAGGTTAGTTAGTGTTTTTTTAATTAACACTGTGTAAAATGAAAACATAAGAAATGCATCAGAATGCAAATTTCATGTGCAGTGCACTCAAACCGCATTATACCGCCATGTGTTGGGAAAACAAAGTTGACAGCTTGACAAGAGGTATAGCAAAGTAGCAACACATTAGGCTGGCGGTATAATCAGAATCAATTACACAATACAAATGAGGGGTTCGACTGCAAAACGAGACAAATCCATTTTACTAGTTTTTAGAAAATTGAAGATTTCTGCTGTGAGATAACTATACATGCTACCTATAAAACTTTCCGGTGAATAAAGACATTTTAGAATGTGAATTTCAATGCTATAGAAACTTAAAATCCTCAGTCCTAAGTTTTTTAAATTTGTTTTTGAGATTTTAGATTGCTTTGGGAGCAAAATGAGACAAATGCACACAGTAAGACAAAACATACATTCTGGTTAGTAAACTGATTATTTTGCTCCCCCAAAACACTGAAGGATGATAATGGTGACAGAGGAAAGTCAAAATAATGGATTAATTAGCCTAGAAAACGTTTTTCTCTTCATTGTAATGAGTTATTCATGATGCCAAAACACCAGAGGGCCACCATAGCCAGCTTGCCCTCTAATCATCAAGGATTGCTCGAAGGATTGCAATTACTGCCGGCCACAGTCATGATGACTTAACACTGATGCACAAGTGGCTCTTCGTCTGATGTAGGTAAGTGGGTGTTATGCAGATAAGGGCTCTTGACATCACCCAACGGAGTTTGGTTTTTCAACATTGCTCACCGCTGATTGGCTGAGTAAGTCTATGACACATAAGGGGGTTACCCTTAGGATTTGTCCCAATTTGTTAAAAATTGCTGTCGTTAATCTTGTTTTAAAAAAAACACAAATTTATTAGACTTAAAACGCAATGATATGTCGCGTTTTTGAGAAAATTGATTTTACCACGCAATAGAAACGACAAAGAAGAAAAGCTATGCCGAATATCTCCCATTTAAAAAAAGTGTCACTTATCCTGTTTTGCCATCAAACCCCTCAAACCATGAATGTTAAAAATAATAAGTTAACATGTTAGTGAATGGTGGTATAACAAGATCTGTTCCAATGCTGGCATAAGGTGGAAATGATGGGATAATGGGTGGTGATATTACAAAGTTTGCGTTTATATGTTGTTTTCTGAATGATAATTTTTTCCACACCTGATGGTGTGTTAAAGGCAAGGTGTTCAGTCCAATCTGATAGTGATGCAGCACATAGCTGGCACAGACTAGGTTTGATTCCAACCAGCAGCAGGAAATTAACTGCAAATTGATTCACTCCACCCAGAGGTCAAATGGGCACAAACTAAATCTTTGGGTTGGGAAAAATATTCTGTGATAGATCAGCGTCCTATCCAGAGGGTGGCAATAATTGATTTATCTATATCAATACAATGTCACATAACCAAACTGTAACTTACCGGTAATTGTAGTGGGCGTATTCCCAGTCAATGATGGTAAGGAGAGCTGGCTCATCACCACTGGGAGAGTTGTACAGCAGATTCCCTTCAAACAGACAACAAAGAGAAAATAAAAGCATTACAAAATTTCATTTACTACAACAGGGGAGCAATAGAACTGTAAGGTGGGGAGCAAGCACTGAAATTCACAAGAAATGAGTCAAACTTGAAATAATATAAAGAACAGATACCAGACAAAGCTAGAGAAAGCAGAAAAATGGAAAATTGTGGAAAAGACAACTAGAAGGATTTTAGTCTGGGTGGCTAAGTTGATACGTCGGCAGTCTTGTGCTGTCAGCTTGGCAATAGGTATCATGGCAGGGTCCAAGGTTTGATCACTCTCAGGACACTTTTCTGCTTTCTTTGGCTTTGTCTCGTATCTGCACTGCATATTATTTCAAGTTAAACAGTCAAGCAAGTACAGCGTTATTCAGGAAGGAAAGTTAGGCAGTCCTCAACAACACAAACTGATCTGCCTGAAATGATCTGGCAGCATGTAACGTTCTACTGAACAAGATTGACTGAATACAATAATGGAACAATAGGCTCTCAAAACTACATTCATAACACTGACTCAAACTTCTGTCCTGTTTTAACTAGCACTTTCTTAGTTTTGACTGACGGTATACCGTATAATATCTCTATTAAGTCCACTTTACACTTAGATTTAAATGATTCCATCCCATTCAGTGTCCATCATAGGTAGCCCTTAATCTGCACACAAAGCTCATTGGGTTATCGAAATTACATCGGTTACATAGAATTCAAAACTAAAATTACTCAACCTATTCTGGCTTGGCATAGTTTTAGAATTCTTTTGAATTTTGGTTTCATCATGTGAGGGTTGTTTATTTGTGGTTCTGTGTTTGTTTTTTATACACGTGGTAACAGCGTGATCAAAACAAACTCACCACAGCAGATAAGCCAACCTGGGGATTCTTGTTTCAATCTCATTACTTTTTGTTCTATTTACATAACGTTCATGGAATATCTATTCCATTTTGTTTGAATTTGTAATATTTCTATTTGTAAAATGTGACCCTTTCTCCAGGGCTTTTAAAGGCTTCCAGCCTATATGCTCTGTAAATATGATATGATATGGTATGATAGTAAACATCAGAAAAAGCCTTCACTGTTAAACGACATTACTTTGAATGGAAGGTAGTGATGATTCTGATTACCCTAATTGTTCACCATTGTGTGTAGTGAAAGTTGATGTTAGTGAGGGGGAAATTGTAGAATCAAAACTTCAAATGCAGGATTATTTTTAATTTTAAAACTCTGTGCCATAAATTAAAATACCTGGCTGTAGATCATTATGGCAAAACACAACTGGTCCATTCAGGTCAGAAGCCAGCTTTCTGATGGCACAAAGTAAAAAAGAAATATCCTCTCATTAGAAGACAACAACATTTTTACAACATAATGAAGAATTGATATTAAAAATTAAACATGGTAGTATAAGAGGTACTATCATTTAACTTGAAAAAAGAACTTTAAGTAAACCAATGGCAAAAGCATTGGCAATCCGACAATGCTGAGCTAGGCTATTATCTACTCAGGCCTGTGCCCGAGAAGCTTAAACCCAGCATTTTTGTCAGGCTAGAATGTAGCAATGCCAACCAAAAATCTTTTTTTTTAATTTAGATTTTGCACCGGAATCTATAATCAAAATAAAGCTCTATCTCTTGTGAGTAAAATGCTTTTTGAATTTTAAATATCCATCGAGAAATAAAAAAGTTATGTATTTTTAAACTATGGCTCAGGTTGGATGACCCTTATATAGAAAAAAACTCCTAAGTTACGGGATCTTTCCACAACAACAATGCACAACGCAATTTACGTCATGGTCGCCTCTAAGTAGATCTAATGTGAGTTGGGACGATGTTTTTGTAATTTATGGAGAGATTTATCAAGCGATTTCAATAAAATTTAGAATTTAAAAAGAGGAAAGGTTAATCCTTCTCCAGTTTTGCGGACTTGATCTGGAACCTCTTAGTTTCAATTTAATCACTCAATAAACGAGAAACTAACGGTTTTTGACCAGAACAAAGTGACATACAAGAAAGTCCCCTGACATGATAAAAATATAGCCCTTCTTCTGATTGGATGCCAAGTTTCATTTATATCCCTCAAAAAACGACTTTGTAAATAATGTTTAAAAATAGTGACTCTCCAGAAGTTGTGTCCCGCGAAATCATTCATTTTGTGGACCCATTTTAGGTCACATGCCGAGCGCACATGTTGGCATTGCTATAGAATGACAACATTTTGTATAGACGCTGACTGAATAGTAAAGAAACTATTTAAATGTTATAAACTTTTTATTATCATAATAATATTTCACAGAGAGAAAAAAAAGTAGACTACATCAAACACACCGTCACCTCCTAAGGATAGGTTTTTGGTGATGGTTCTTGAATTCCATATTTCAAAGAATGAGGCATACCCAATGTGTCCATGATGGAAAGCAAATAAACAAACAAAAGACAGTCAGATTAGAGAAACAAAAGTAAACAAGGAATGGAAAATGTAAGTAAGAATTTACAGATCTTTTTCAGCTTAAATTGGGTTCAGCTGAAAGCAGCCTCTTATTCTAAACTACATTATAAACTCATTGGGCTTAGAATTTGATAAGCTCACTCACATTAACATTTCAAAGTCTTTGGCAGCATCAAATGAAGGACAAAGATCTTTGATAAGGGCGAGCGGTTTGCTCAAAACTTCACTGTTACTCTGGACTTCATCCATCCATCTGCGGATACCAAAGGCAATCTTTTTTGTCCATGTCTGCTTACATTAATTAATGAGGAACATGGCAGTTATAACCAAAATAATCATTGACCCACCCATGACATATCAGCAAAAATTTCTTTATAATAAAAAAAAAGAACATTATAAATTAATTTTGTCTCTTCAAAAACAGACATTAAAACTTTCATTTTATGTAGGTCTTTATAAACCCCCTAACAGCTTCGCTGAAAAAAAAGTAGTCACTATAGAATAGCAGGTGCTGTTCTCTTGTCCTTTTCTTACACCACAAAGATATGATTAGTTGCATAGTTGACGAAATGGTCAGAGCGTTGAACTTCAAAGATGGCAGGCTTGAGGCCCAGTTCAGCCCTCCTACCTAGTGCCCTCTGAGGAGACATTATGAATCCCAATTAATAATGATACAAAGCCTTCAAAAGACTTTTGAGTTCTTGCAAGACTGTCAATATTTCATTGAGCACTTCCTTTATGTCTAAAAATAAACAAAAATTGAATGTTGGCAAAAAATCTTTACTGAGGAATTTGGTAGCAAAATATATGTTTTCTTAAACAACTCCACTCCAAGACAAAATATTTTAAAAATCTCTCTGTCTTGCACATTGGCGGCATATGAGGATATTTTACATATATAAGTTTCAGTTTATAAATCAATCTGCAGCGACCAGGAGGCGGCGCTGTGAGATATATACACACACATGTCTTCTTTTATGGACACAGATGAAAGCCAACAACTTATAATTCTTAGTATGAAATGTTGACACATTCAACTCACTCAACAATATACTTTTTTTTCCAGGCTATACACTCTCCATAGAACATGTACAACAAGAACTGTTTGATCATTTTGAAATACCACACAGATAACTGCACTTAATTTTCTGAAAATATGCACAGAATTAGAAACACTCAACAATGCAAACTGAATATTTCGGTGTTTGGGTTGAGTGAGTTAACAGAGAATAATTGTTTTGTCTTTCCAAAGCATTTTATCAAGAGCCTAGAATAGACGATTCCCTTCTTCGGGTCAACCCTGAAGTTATTTTTAGTAAGGGGGGCAAAACATACCCCAGTCTAGTAGTAGCAAAGAAGGAATAAAACGAGTTAAGAGTCAGAAATGTTAAATTTCTTCAGAACCTATTGAAAGATAGAGGAGTTTCGGTCAGAAATCAAAAGAGGGATGGTATAGTAACGTTATGTAAAGCTGCTAGTTTTTTAGACTTAGAAATAGATACGCAAAGACTTCTCGAAGACAAGTAGAGTGATGATAGCGAAAAGCCGAAGGTATTGTTAGTTTAACTTGGGAGTTATTGCCCTTTACTTACACGTCAACCCGGGAGTTATTTTTAGTAGGGGGGTCAAAACATGGCATTGTCTAGTAGTAGTAGCAGCAAAGAAGAAAAAAACGAGTTTATAGTCAGAAATGTTAGATTTCTTCAGGATTTTTTAAAAGTTAGAGGAATTAGCGTTAGTAAACAAAAGAAAGATGATCTATATAGTTACATTATGTGAAGCTGCAGATAGTTTAGATGTGACGTTTTGCCCGAATTCTAAAAATAGACTTGTGTTTTACGCGTACAGGGTACCTTTAGGGATCTTTAGGTAGGGTGTGATCAGCTGGGTGTGTGGGCTGTTGCATCACTTAATCTGTAGAAGATACATCTCCCATATTGTCTCTGCCTTTGGAAAGTTTTAAGAGGAGAGCCCTTTCATGAAGGACTGGTTAGATTTTCAGAAAAACACTTTCGCTAGCGCCCAAGAGCTTTTTCTGTTCACCGGTTGATAGTGGTAAATAAGAAGGAAATAGTGACTGACAGTATAGTTTTGCCCAACTTCTAAAAATAGACGTGGGTTTTATGCGGAGACGGGACAGTTTTATTGAAAAGACTTCCAACAGCTGAATCAAAAGCAAACTTACCCCCTGGTCAAATTTTTGAACCATGATGGCTTCTTGCACAAGGGCATACTAAGAGTATGGAAATGTGCAAGCTTGTGTGATAAAAACGACATTATCTCAGGTCTACTCAGGTCGTATGGTTGCAGGGGGTTTGCCTGGTAAAGAAAAAAATATTTATAAAAAATTGAAACTAAATCTCTTGCATCATATTTTGTTTCCTGTCCACAATTCTTTTTCTTATTTCTATCATTTTTCATGTTGCATATTATCAAGCATAGTTTGTTCTCTTATTTAAACTTGTCTTAATCATAATAAACTGATGTAGGAAAGACCTGACTTGTTTAGCATCAAAGGGTCCCAAAAAAAAAAGGAAAAAAAAAGATGAAAATTGGCATATTTAATTTTGTATAATGTTTTGCATGGGCTTAAGCAAATTTGATAAACATTGTGTTCTAGAGAATATTTTTTTCCAATCTGTTCTGATATTGATTTATCTATTTTTTATTTTCAAAGATTGTTAAATCAAAAACTCATATTCATTCCTTTCATGTGTATTCAGTAGACATATTTCTTGCATCTTCTTGGGCCATACACCTTACACTTGCCCAACTTAAGTGCCTTTGCACTTAAGGTGACCCAACTCGTTGAAATAATGTAAAAAAAATTGTGAAAGAAAATATATGGAAAATAAAGCATAGCGGCCTTTACATGTTCATAGAATGATTCATTTTTTTACATTAACACACATATATTACACTTGTATATACATGATATTAAAAAATCCATAAGATATGTTTAATCTAACCAACTATATATCTAAATTTTCAAGATTTGCCTCTATTCTTATACAAGATAAATCTGATTTAAGAAAACTATCATAAGTCAAAAGCCTGATTTATATAGGAAATATTTACAGATATTAAATAAGTGGTCATTGTTCTATTTGAACAAAAATTCACAAAAGGGAGTTTGAAATTAATAAACTCCCCAGTAATGTCTATTTTGGCGGTGTTTTCACATTCACATTTCACAACAAAATAGACCAATATGTATACTCCAAATAGGCTCTGTGCAGTCTTTATACACATCCTTTTTTTATAGACTGTTCTGAGCTTTTTATAATAATAGTGACCACAAGTAGCTTTTATGTACTTTAACATTTAGCTGCATGCAAAATGAAAATAATGGGCTCTCTACTGCTTTTTTAATCTTTGGCTATCTCTATTACAGAATAGGGCAGGGTGTTTTATCAAAACAAATTTTTCCCCTTTTTTTTCTTCACAACATATTAATGATATGATGAATATCTTCTGATGCTATCATTATTAAAAACCACAAATTAAAAAAAAAAATCATATATGAAGAAGAAGCCGTCCCACTCTCAATGAGGGGCAGGATGATATACTACAAACCTTGATGAATTCCTCTATCCTCCCATCATGGTACATCCCATATGGTTTTGGTCCCAATTGTTTTTCACCAAGTAAAACAAACACAACTGAGTTGTGGATCAAAAAGTCCATTGTGGATTTGCTAATCTCTCCATAGATTCGCAAGAGAACCTCAGATGGCTCAGAATTCGATGCTTGATGAGAAGGTGGGAGGGAGATTAAATATAGATAATTTGACATTCCACCACTGAGGAAAGAAGAGAAGAAAAAAATTAAGGAAAATAAGGAACAGCTTAACAAATTTTGAACAATACAATGATATGTGATTGTAATTCAATTCAGAGAAGTAATGAGAGTAGCAAACAGTTACAGTCTATGCTGATGAACGTCGGCCTTGCATGCAGCAGACACGGCTTGAACTCATTAACTTGTAACTATTGAGGAACTAATTTGAATTTCAAACTTCATTCATGGGTGCCACTGAAAAAAATCTCCTACCCCTGAAAATGAAAAATCTTAATCTTGCACCCCTAAATGTATCTTTCCCATGAAAATTAAAAAAGATAAAAAAAAATAAACATATCTTGCCCAGAAAAATATGTTTCCCGGAATTCCGGTATATTCCTGAAAGGTGGTAACCATGTTCCTTTATCAGGGATGACAGAGGGTTGCTGGTACCAATGCATTCAAACTCTGTAGTGACGAGGTATTGGTGGTGGGTTAATCCCCAACAGTTGCTGATACTCCCGTCTAATGTGGGATAGGCTAAGGCAGTTAACAGACCAGATATCAGCACTGAATTAACTGTTCTTTTGCTCTAGGGGACTGTGTTTTGGCATGAGAGCAGGGATTTATTTACATACAGGTCCCTCTGGAAATCCCACCTCCACAAGCCAACAAACAATACAGTTTTGCGTTTTTTCAAGTTTTGCTGTGTATAAATGTATAGTGTATCAAAAATATCTATCTGAGCCATGCATCTCATTCAAAAAGCTCTAATAAAGCAGTCATATCGTGTGGTATCCTTTGCACTATGTTTTTTTTCTTTTCACAAGACATGCTTATTCAATTCTTTGAGCTAGAAAGCGTCCATAGAGAGATATCTTTTCTGAATAATAATAACATAAACCTTATTTTTATGCATACTCTATAATACTTTTTGTGCCATACTAGAACAACATCTACACACTTGAAACACAAAAATGTGTATAGAATGCACCTCATAATATCATGTTATCATATTATCCCATTGTTTACAAGGATTGCAAAGTATTTCATTCAGTAAACATTTCTTATATGCATTTTAAAACTTGCTATGAAATCTGCCTTTGTTTAGGAAGAGTGTTTGAGGCAGAGGGTCATTTTTTACCATATATATAGTATCAAGTTTAGTTTTAGTGGTGTCCTGTGAAAAAAATGGGCTTCTCTTTGGCCTCTGTATTATGATTAAAACTGTGAAATATATTAAAGCTTAACATTTGAACACAATAAAAAGGAATGTAGAGAGCAGCGGATTCAGTTAAGACAGAAAACAAACTCTAAAAGGATGTGGTGATCAGGAAAATATCAAACGAGAACAGAAAAAAATCTATAAAAAAAGACAAGCAGCGAATCTTTTTAAACCGAAGACTAGACCTGTATGGAAAGTTAAAAACTACTTTTAGAGACTTCAGATTTAGCTTTTAAAGCTCCATTTTTGGTAAATGTTGCTTTTTGATGATCTCTTAGGAAGTAAAATAGCAATCTCTGATTAAATTGCAAAATTCAGGAACCGGGACTCAATTTTACAGTTTTATGGACCTTTGCCCTACAGCATCATTCAACACTGACACATAATAAAATACAAACCTGATAGGAGAAATGATGAGATCATCTTTACTTGTGACCATTGCCCATGCTCCACCTAATGATTCTTGACACCATTTGAAGGCTTTTTGTCGAATAAGTTCATCTGTTATCATGATGTCTTTGCTTAAATTTGCACCGTTCTCTTTCTCTGCAGAGAGATTCACACTGCCTGTTTGACTACTACCCACATTAGCTTTGCTCTTATCAAAGTCCCCATTGCTTTTATAGTGGAGGATAGGCTGAGATCCTGATAAAGATTGGCTGTTGTCAGCAGTCGTTGTGTGAACTTCAAGCACTCTATTCTCTGTTCCATTTCCATTCAGTGCTCCATTGGTTTTCAAGTTGGTGTTTGATTCCATTGTAAAAAATACCTCATGCATTAGATAGACACAGATCGAATGATAGCTAAGAAATCAGTAATTGCACATGTAATCTTGGTAAGTAGAACTGACAATAAACAGAGACCTCCTGTCTCTAGCTAGAAAAAATCACAATCTACGAATTCATTTCAAACAAATTGCAAAGCTCTGAAGATGACTGTCATAAAAATAATTGACACCACACACCGAGCAGAAAAAGATATTATAACTGTAAAGCCGCCACAGGGATCGAAAGACGTCTAATCCCGATAGACTAGAACGTAAGAATATGACCCGGACCCTAGTCTACACACTTGAGAGATAGTGATCGAGTCCGATGATGTTCAGTCAGTCTCTGTCACACAATATTAACTGGTCTAATTGCCAGTGTTGTGCTAGGCTACCATCAGTAAGTAAGTTAGTAGTTAGAGTAAGCCGGTCTGTGACGCCATACCTAGATTTCGTACACTAAATATTCTGTTAAACAGATAACTTACGTACATTTTTATTAGGCGTGGTCGCCGAAGTAAGAGGTCTAACGATAGACTAAATCCTATATACATCAAGATAGGTCTAGACTAGATAGTTACAGACTCGCTAGTCTAGACCTATATAGAGAGTATTCAGACTAGTCTAGACTAGGAGACGTTCTATCTAATAGACGCCTCTAGCCCTTAGATTAGTCAGCTTTCCACAGCTGATGGCATATAGACTAGGGTCTAAGTGCCGAAGGATAATTAGTCTAGAGCGATCTAGCTATAGTTATCGACTAGGCTAGTTTACGAATTCTAGACCTAGAATAGACTAGGTAGACTTTGACACTGTCAGGCATTTTTCACCGAGAGATGATTTGCAAGGGGAAAATTCATCTCTTAAAAAAAGGCAACAAATAGATGATTTACAAGTGAGAGAAAAGCACCTCTTACAATTACAAAGCAGGACTCACAAACAGATAATGACCCCCCATACCATGCACTATGGTGCAGGGAGACAAAGGATACTCAACCGTCCTTTGTGTACAAAAGTACGCAGGGACTCTTCTCCTAATGAGTGGCCCCGGAGGTTTTGAATAGCGCAATGGCCACGCAGCATAGAGCCGGGCGCAATAGCTCAGTTGGTAGAGCATCGGACTGTTGTGCTGAAGGTCCCGGGTTCAATCCCTTTCAGAGGCGGAATTTTTTTCCGGGACCAGAAAACCCCACTGT
>JAUEKZ010191362.1:0-12256 GCA_031471865.1 Melibe leonina | reverse complement strand
GGTAACCTTGACTTAGCGTGCTGTACTGCAGAGTGTGCTAGAATCCGGTGTGCTAGAATCCGGCGAGCACTGTATAACCGAACTGAATTATGTAAATTCTTTAAAAAATGTATGTGTTCTTATACCAGATGAATCAGATTTCAATGGAGGGTAATTTTATATTACCCGTATTATTACAAAAATGTTCATGATTATATAAGCTTAACTAAGCATTTTGTGATTGTTTGTATGTAACTTGTGCATGTTAAAAAAAGTAAATGGAAAAACTTGTTTAAACCCCCTTTTTTTTGTTTGTCTTTTCATGTTATTCAGACTGCAATATACAGTGCTGCACGCAATTGTTCAACTTGCTGGTGCAACAGAAATAGTATGAGGGATCTGTGTTTTGACGAACACGTGAAAGTACTAGACAATAAGGGTAAACAACCTGAGAGACTGAATAGGGAGTTAATGAATGAATCGACGCCTACACACTACACGTTGACGTAATGTGACGTCGCTGGTAAACATCTGCACAGTGTTTAAGTTGCTGGCTAGGCCTTTGTGAGGCCTGAGTCTCTTTGTTCCCTGTGTTCTGATCACAGCGGCAAGCATGGATCTACGTCAGCATGGTGTGGGCTATTTTTAGTCACTAGCTGGAGTACTTTCAGCCCAAAAATGAGGTAAAATTTTCTAACAGTGCTAGAGAAAATAGTTTGACGAATCCGTTAAGAGGTTCCACCTTGGCGTGAAAATTTTAAAAAGAAAATAGAGGAAACTATTTGAGACAGCAGGTTGTTCGAGGGATGCGAGAATTCGACGACTGCGTGTTCGAGAAACACGTGCAGCACTGTATTGTGTGGTAGCTGTGTCCAAAAAGTATTTTTTTTAAATGATTAGGTCAAAGCTCTGTTTCAAAGAATTTTTGGAAGGCCAATTTGCAGTGAAGGTGAAAGTTAAAACCTGTACAGGGAAATTTATAGGGTATCATATATTCTTGAGACTAATACAGTGCAGAGCGAATTACTCAACAAATATTTTTCAAGGAAATTCATTTTGACCTTTAGGGTCACTCGGTAGGTACAACATGTAGTGAATGAACAGTATTATCTGCTTACATCGACAGCCGATTTATTGACATATGGACATATGTTCCACATTTTTTCAGGCCTATTCTGCTTCATCGACATGCTTCCCATTATGAATAGCTGATGTATTCTACGAACATGTCATACTATCAATCATCACATATGTAGTTGTTCAATAGTCTGCATACCCACTAAGTATGTACTATTTATTAGGCCGAAGTTTCAATCACTATTTTCTCTCTCTCCACCAAATTTGTTAAGGTGTGATGGTAACATTCTATACTTACACTCAATGTCTTTGGGTCAGACCCCATGTTTTTCACTGTGGTATGGAACTACATGATCACTTGGCTGTCTAGAAGGACTGAGTACTTTGGTACACGAAGGGCTGTAGAATAGCCTGAGTCTCCCTGTCGAAAATGTATGATGTGGGTGGTGGTCATCATTTGTTTGCTCATTATTCAGTCCTTCATAATTGTCATTGTGAGATTATCTTTTAAAAAAAAAATAATCTTAGCTTTGGCAACTTTTTGATAGATGATAATTATATTTGGCTTTTAACTAACCTTTTATCTTAGTCCTTGGCACTGATACTGATATGACTTCAACTTCAAGAGTCGAAGGCCACCATAAAAAAAATCAACGCATTAAACCCTATTGATAAAAACGGACACTCACTGATCCTTATTTGTGGTAAGATTTCATTTACATCTACAGGAATCGTGCCGTTTTGTCTTCCAAGGGAAGTAACACATTAATTAGATTTTGAATCATTCTTCCTGGATTAGTTCCCTTTAATAGAGTTGTCAAAAAGAAAGTTCACTGTACCATACCAACCAGTCTTTGCTGGGTAGACACAATAAGGCCTTATAATTCTAGGTTACTCCAAAGTTGAAGAACTCTTGACAAGTAAATAGAATGCTACCACACCGGTAAACGGAGTGCTCACAGGAATCTTTCCTCACCCTTCTACTGTATACTGGCACCGGGCCAACCAGTAATAGCACTGTTCCCATATTGCTGAGCGCCTTGCGGGACCGCTGCTAATGCTAAAAAAATATGAATGATGATTTTAACGTCTTTGTGAGAAACATAAAGCACGGCCTGGGTTCGAACCACCACCTACAACAATACGTAGTTCCGAGGTGAAAGATCTACCTTTTGAGCTACGGGGCCAGTGCTGCCAGGACAGAGGACTTTGGTTGGAGGAAGAAATACATGAACTTAGAAAATGGATGAATAGGAATAACGATGATACAACAGGGGGAATTGGGCGAAGAGTGAGGCATTGACTGACACTGACTGACAGTGACAGGCTGTACATATACCCACGACAATAGGACCCCGCTTTTAGGAACCAGAAGACATAACATACCGGTACTGTATTGTGAAGCATTTATTAATAACAGGCATTCATGTTTCCACAGCTGAGTAGGGACCCACTTTCAAACAAGGCTACATATTATACAAAAATCTAGGCATGCTTGTCTATTGTGAATGAGTTGTGAGTGTTTTGGTGAACCGCAATGGGCGGAAGCGGGGTCTTCTTTCTTATTTATGTTCATAAATAGAACACAAGAATAATGAGCCATAGCGACGGGTTAGAAATTACTTCTGTGTAATAAATAGTAAGGTGGGGAGCAAGCACTGGAAATCATAAGAAATAGTCTAAGTCAAATTTGAAAATGATATTGTGCAGTGCATATACTAGGAAAGTAGGAAAATGGAGAAAAAGAAAAGTATCCAGAGCGAGATTCGAACCCGAGACCTGCCATGACACCCATCGCCTGGCCAACAGCACAAGACTGTAAGGTTATCAAAAAGTGTGAAGAGAGGGTGAGAGATTGTGTATATAATTAGAAAGGAAGAGGTTAAAGATCACTCCGTTGTGTAAGACTTCGTCCTTTATTTTAGACAGGAAAAAGGAAGCAATAAATAAGCATTTAATAGAAGAAGAAGAAAAAACGATTTACGAGATGGAGATCTTGATACAGATATCTCAAGGACAGCCAGCATTGTGATCATCCCGGTACTAGATAGGAAAGTTCGTTCTTTAGCAATATATCATCAGTGTATCAGAAAAAAATGGAAGATGAAAAATGAATTATTTAAAAGCCCAAAACACAAAAAAAAAACGTGAAGAAAAAACTAGAAGAAAACTCATCCAGGTAGCACGTTTTTTATTTTATCACCACTGAGATCGATACCTGCATTTGTTCATTAAAAAAAGAGAGAGACAAGTTTGTTTCAATTATATTGATTTTTAAGGGGAGTTTTTCCCCCTTTCCAATTTTATTCTCACTTTAACTTTGACTGAAAGATAGAAAAAAATTAGACTACATTATATTCAAGTCCAAAAAAATCAACAGAGCGTGATGACTCGTCCCTGGAGCTGATGATGCTGGTGCTGATGCTGCTGCTGCTCCGTGTCACGCATGAATGGATGGATACATCGGCCGTGACTCACCACGCCTTGTCATTACGTCATCGATCCAGTTCCACCACTTGCAACCCTTCCCCTCCTAGCATTCATCGATTGGCTCTGTCCCTGTTCGTGTCCACAGTGTCATGTCATTGTCATGCTCTGATTTCCATTCCTCCCAGCGGGTTTGTTATATTGAAAAAAACCCACAAAAATAAAAAAAATTAAAAATTACAACCCCCCCCCCCAAAAAAAAACCCGAAAGAAAACAAAGGTCAGAAAGAGAGAGAATGAGAAGAGAGAGAGAGAGTTGTTAGTTTTTATCAAAAGTTGAGAGAATGATTGAACACACACACACACACACACACACACACACACACTCACTCACACACACACACAGAGAGAGAGAGAGAGAGAGAGAGAGAGAGAGAGTGAGAATTAGGTAGGGATTTGAGGGTATGGTATTCTTTACATATTATTTGCATGTCTTTCTTTTTGCTTTTTTAAAACTCTTTGCATTATAAGCATACTCGGAAATTCTAATCAGCAACACCACCACCACCACTTAAAACATCCACAAAATAGAAAGAGATAAAATGTAAGATAGAAAGAGGGAGTGAGGGAGAAAGAGAGAGAGAGAGAGAGAGAGAGAGAAATAGAGAAAGAGAGAGAGAGAGAGAGTGAGAAATAGAGAAAGAGAGAGAGAGAGAGAGAAATAGAGAAAGAGAGAGAGAGAAATAGAGAAAGAGAGTGAGAAATAGAGAGAGAGAGAGAGAGAGAGAGAGAGAGAGGGAGTACGACATCGAATGGGAAAAAAGATGGTGGGAGTGGGAAACATTTTCTTTTCACATGCTTCAATCTTGTTCCACCCCAGTTCACACAGCAATTTCAATAAATGATTGCTCTCTCACTCCCCCCTCTCATGTTGCATTGTCATTGTGCATTGTCAGTTCTGCCTAACCCATTCTTTATTGTACCACAGACTATGTGATTGAAAATACGAGATCTACAACGGCACTATTGCCAGATTGAGCCTTTTTGAAGCTAAAATTAAAAAAGTGAATTTTGTCACTTTTTAAAAACACAGTTGGTTTCCAAAATTTCTTTTGGCTGCTTTTGAACACCTAATAACTTTAAATCACTTTTCATCACTTTAAAACGGTCGAAGTTGCCAAAGCCATCCACCAGTCATAGGTCACCGAGAGTTGTATATAATGACAGTCAGTTGGAGGTATATATGATCTTTTTTGTCAATATTTAGTCTTCATAAAGGATATTTTCATGATAACTGATATTCGGATCTACATTCTGTTAATTATACAGTATCCAAAAATCTATCTACTTGGCCCTAAACCATCTCATCTGGTTTTTGCTCTCGAAAACATCAGACTGGCTTCAAGATGAAAAATTATCTGGCAATCCTGAATTACAAGTGTCCGTCCGCTATGGGTTGGAAAAGCACCGTTATTTTTACTGTGCTATTGATTAGAAATGATGCTGATTTAACTCGAATTTGTATGATAATGATACGAGAATATTTGATTGCATTTCATTTCGGCTGGCGCAGGCATCCATCCTTAATCCCCCATCTCCCCTTTCATCATAGAGTACTGTAGTTAAAAAAAAAAGAGCAGGTGTTGAGTAGTTATCCTGCTGGCATTATAAACAATGTTATTTAAAGTATAAGCCACCTGCAAACCTCTTCCTGCTCTGTTAGCAAAATACGGGAAGAAACAGAAATCTCAACTTGAAAAAATGACACCTACTAGCCTATATATACACACATGGGAATAATATCTTTTGTAATACGTTAACTTGTTAAAATTAAGTGGAAGAAAATGTGACAGCAATAATATGTAATTGGCTTATCTATCCACACAGGTTGTGAGAGCTTCTGGATGGTTAATCGGCCGCAAGCACTTGTGTTTGTGTTCGTGTGAGCAAAAGCTAATGACTTTGGTAGTGGTTGTACAGATGAATAGAAGACAGAGAAGTGGATTGTTCCGGTTTAGTGAAACAAATAAGTAAAAATAAGAGATATTTTTTCGTGTTAGTCTTAGTGTTAGATTTAATTTCATTTTCAAGGTCATATCGGGTGTTTTTGTTTCGTGTTCTAAACTAACGATCTAGATCTATCTGCGAATGCATAGTTAACTCTTTCACAGCGGGGTCTGATTCCAACCAAACATAAAAAATTCCAATCTTTAAAATTAACGTCTTCTTATACCAGAGAAATCAGATTTCATTGAACGGACTTATGTCAAAAGTTTGAATTTCAGCCTTTTGGCATGTCAGTTAGACCAGTGAAATATTACTTTTCTGGTATAAATAACAGGCAAATGATGAAGAGTTTGAGGTATTTATCTGGTTATGTACTAGTTAGAGAAATAACCTTAGCATTTAAAGGGTTAAAGTTAGTAAATCATAAATATCACATTACGATGTAGAGAGAATTTTACAGACGAGGAGAGCTGACAGATGTGAGACAGGCCCTGTAGAACGTGGGTAGAAAGTTCGCTTCACAACCAGTAGGTTGGTGGTTCGTAACCCACTGTGCCATAAGCAAGAATCGGCATTCTACAGTGCCAGTCCAGCCTGCAGCTTCGCGTTTAGGTGAACAATGTTAAGACTGGTTGGCCCGGTGTCAGTGTACTGTGACTGGGTGACGTGGCACCACATTAATTTGTCTAGAGACTTTCGCCTTTATGTGTATGGCCTAGTTTGCATATCATTTTAGGTCATATCAAAAGCAGGCGGAGCTCTCAAGACATTAATTTGGCGGTGCAGATGATGATGGTGGTGGTGGAGGTAGTGGTGGTGATTAAGATGGTTACATAGTTTGCTTTTGTAACCACATAATTTAGATAAGCAGGACACACGGACACATACATACCTACCCATAAACACACATACACACACATACACACACACACACACACACACACACACGCACATATAAACACACACAGTGTCATCCTTGTGAATTCCGATGTAATAGATGAGAGATTCCCCGTACATCTTGTGTCTTAGAAGCACCCCCCCCCCCCCATAACATGCACACCGGGTTACGCACAATGCTGTTATAGCACAGGGCGTTCATCGTTGCGTGGCGAAGGACGGACGGGCGGGCAGGCGCTATAATGATGCACTATGCGCCCCGCTCGTTGCAATCCGTAGTCAGTCAGTGGTCAGATTGCAGGCCTATGTAGCGGTCAGCTGATGAGTTGGTACAGGAATTACAGTTAGTAGACATCTCCGGCCGGTTGGTGACGCATACCTCAGGAATTTGGAGCAGGATTCATTCATCAGCCAACGGACCAGGTCGGCCATTTTTCTTGATTTCGTGGCAGGGCCACTGGTATAATTAGCTAGGACAGCAGGCAAAAGGGAATTGGGGTGCGTAGGTGAGGGGGGGGGGGGGAGGGGGAGGGGGGAGGAGGTGCCTTGGGACCAGAGATATGCTTGTACTTGAAAACAGAGTACATTCTAAATTATATATTATGTTACAGTCACCTGACGTCTGTGTGAAGGTCTCAGACTTCATAGACTGTGTGCGTCGAGTCAAAATACTCACAACACAGAACAATCGTGTGATGGTGTCATTGGAAAAGAAAATAAAAGAGGGGAAAATTATCTGCTCACTTTTTGTTGCTTGGATGTCATTATATATAATGTCAAACGCAATGGGTCTATCTGGATACACGTGATATCTAATTATATCTCTGGACCTGTAGACTGAATGCGTGGAGTCAAAATATTTAAAACAATAAATGCCAGCATTGACAAACTAACACACACATACACGCACGCACACACACACATACACAACTCTAAGACGGTATCATTCAGGGGTAGACCACGGGAGACATGGCGGAGATGTGTGGAAAGCGACATGAAAGGGATGAAACTCAACTGCAAATAGTTAGGAAAGATGGCCCAGGATAGAGTTAAATGGAAGGAGCTTGTCTATGGCCTATACCCTGCCAGGGGTGAAAAGGCTATGATGATGATCATTATTCAAAGGAAAAGTAAGTGTTCATGCATTTTTGATAGCAGAATGGAAACATGTGATTATGACGTCAAATAGGAGGGGTCAACCTAAAGGGCTTTCTCTTTCAGCCCTCATGACTAACCACGACCATCTTAGAATGATATGATGAATGACGCCATGGTCTACCTAACTACGTAACACAAACAGTGGATTTAGTGGCGGGAGGGCGTACATGCATTTTCGTGGTGAAAGAAAACATGTAAAAACAAACAAAACCCATGTATATAATCTAGTTGGTAAATGAGTTAGTGTTATCGATCGACGGTTCCTTATTATTCTTATTTGTAAACGCAATAAATTTACTCAGCACAGTGGGCTGGCTATCTGCTTGCTACTGTTTTGATCCAAAGTTTCTCTCTAGGCTCTCTGATTGGTTATGTCTGGCGGAAAGGAAGTATTGCATTGCTATATCTGTAATCAAACACAGAGCTGGACCCTGACACTGCATGATGAGATATTAAGGGGTGGAAACAAGACAGAAAACAGTACAGTACATATATCTATCTATTCCGTTAACAAAATACCTTACAAAGGACGAACATTATTCAACTTTAACTAATCACACTGATCGAAAATACGAGTAAATCTGTCTGACTTAGGACACAGATCGTTTCACCAATAATTATGTTGGTGTTAGTGTTGTGGAATATGACTAACACCGGACTTAGTAATAATATGACGTGGTGATCTATCATCCCATACTTTTTGGATGGAGGTGTGGTGGCCGAACTACTGGTAGTGACGCAGCACAGAGCCCAAAGGCACCGGGTTTGATTCTTATCAGGGGCACTTCGGGTTTTCCCTGGACAAGAAATTTATCACAATTGCCTCACCCCACCCGATGGGTACCAATCCATAATTTTGGTTGGGGAAGTAATCTGCGATAGATAGCATCCTATCCAGAGGGTGGCAACAGTGGCAACTTTTGTGATTTGTCCGCTTCACCCTACAGAAACGGATATAAGCTCAGGCACCGTGGGCCAGGACCACTAAGCTCTAAATGACATACTCACTTCTTGGATGACATATAATGCGCATGTGCCACGTACGTATTTCGTAACAGCAGACCGGAAGGGGATACGTTCATTATAATAATTTCTTCTTTTCTTCAGGTTCCATCCCTGTTCCAGGCGTCGAAACCTTCAAGTGACGACTCCCTCCATTTTCTCTGTTCCATGCTCTTTCGATGAGTTCATTATGGTTGTGTTTAATATTCTTTTATTTGAGTAGTTAGGGTCTTCCTTTCTCTTCTCTAGCTATTTTTCCACACAGATTTCCCCTCACAGTCACAGCCAGGAAATTTATACTTTTCTTCTCGCACATAATGGCCAAAAGAATCTCATCCGTATTTCACACATTGAGTGTGTTGAGGAGAAGCCTCTTTTGGCAGGTCTGTTTTAAAACCTCTTCGTTACTTTTAAATTCTGTGTATGAAATTCTTAGCATTTGTTAAGGCACAACGATCCAAATGCCTGAATACATCTTTTGAAATTTTGTCCAGCTCTCACACCCATAGAGGAGCACAGACCATACATTGCATTTTAATACTATTTTGAATGACATCACTTTGTCCTCCAGTACATTTCCTACATCATGAAAAAAGCTTGTTACACTCTCGCATTTGTTGATCTTATCTCTGTTTTGCACTGTTCTTATCAAGGAGCCAAGATATTCAAAGCACAAATCATTCATTTCATTGGATTTGAATCTTAGATGTCTCTTTCTTCTCAGATTTTTCAATACTACCACACATTCCGTTTTTATTTAGGTTTTATTCCATCCTTGTGTCTCACTTTCACTTACCATAAAAAAAAGTCTTCTGAACTTGTTTCTCCAATGTATCAGGACTGAGCATACAGTATGTCGTTTCTGTTTACACCTCCGAATTTGATCCCATCCATTCCGATTATCCCTTACACGATCATTTCCTGGTAAACGTCAAAGAGGTCAGGTGAGGCGACACAACCTTGGTGCACACCTTCCTTTATTTGGACTGACTTCGAGATTGAAGTATTGGTTTTAATTGTAACAGTTTGTGATACGTTAAGGAACTGGATAATTCTGAGATCTTTGTCAGTTTTATATACCA
This sequence comes from Melibe leonina, assembly GCA_031471865.1. Classification (NCBI taxonomy): domain Eukaryota; kingdom Metazoa; phylum Mollusca; class Gastropoda; order Nudibranchia; family Dendronotidae; genus Melibe; species Melibe leonina. Next base: position 2,627 of record JAUEKZ010191362.1, on the reverse strand, counting down.
ATTCTTTGTAGTTGTTTAATTATCTCCTCATGTTCAACACGCAACAAGCAACTCCGTTACAGCCTCGCTGCAGATATAGAGTAGATGTTATGGAAAAACAGACGTTTCTACTTACTATCGGTGACTGTATTTTCTTTCACCAAGAAGACATGAATAGTTGCGTAGGTGGCAAACTGGTTAGAGCGATGAATTCAAACCATGTTTCATATATCTTACACAGTGCTCTTTTTCTCGTCGATGATTAATTCCAATGTCTCTCTGGTCTTTGTAGAGAACGAACACGCCCGACATACTGATTGAATAAAGATGAGAAATAAAATGAGTTTTACAACTCGTTCGACTACCGGACTTTCCTCCATTTTAGATTTTACTAACGATTCAACAACACACAGTACTAATGATAATGACTGAACGCGTTCAATTAACGTTCGACGTGCAATTTTTTAATTCAACACTTCCTAGTCCCACCACAAAACAAACAAAGAAGGTATGGTGGCTTAAAAAACTAATGGCGTTCAGTGTAAAGATATATTCGTTTTCTAGACCAACTGCTTTCCAGGACCAAATTCGAATAAAACCTCTCCGTCTTGCACTTGGGAGGTATATTAAGATTTTTTACTCATAAGTTTCAGTTTCTAAATCGATCTGTAGCAATCACCCCCCCCACACACACACACCATTTCTATAGATGAAATATAGGAATATTGGGATTTGTGCTTCGATTGCTCTTTCTTCACTAATCATCCCCAGTACATGATATAATATAGCATTTCCGGTACCTTTATCCGGTTGAAATTCATACTGTTCTTTTTCAATTTCAAAATTGATCTTCCTTCTCAATCTATTTGCACTAAGAAGTAACTTGGTTATGTGGCTGATTAGACATATGTTTCAAAAGTTTTCGTATGTGTCTGCATCCGGTTTTTTGGGGTTTTTTTTTGTATTTCAATAAAAACAACTGACGTACAAAGTTTTTCTGGTATACTCCCTGTGTTGTAGATGTTAAATAGATGTGAAAATAGTCGATTGCAGATAACCCCAGAGCTTTAATTTCTTCTGCCGATATCTCATCTTGTCCTGTGGCTTTCCATTGGTTCATGTATCTCTTCTCTTGTTATTTCTGACCAACTCAAAAGTTCATCAAAAATGATAAGAGCGTCCTTCCTTTCTGCATCGTCAGAGAGTTCTTTAATGTATTCTTCCCATCTTTTTTTGTATTGTTTTCTCTTCAAAAAGGAGTTCTCCCTGTTTGTTTATAACGCAGTTTGTTGAGGAGCTTTTGTGTTTATTTTCCCCTGTAATTTGATGAATTTTTTTTTGGGGGCGTTGTATCTATTCTTCTTCTCTGCTTCATGGAATTCATATTCCAGGAATACTTCATGCGCTTTAAGCAGGACATTTATGCTATGACTATGACTATTAATTATATTTGGTTGATCTATCATGATTATTATTTGCACATAATTTTTAGTGTGTATATATATATATATATATATATGCTGCGGAATTTCTCCGACATTTCATTCTTTTTTTTTCTCTATAAGTCTATAAGGTTTGATGACTCTTAAGCCATCCACCCTTTTATCCATGAACGTGCTTAATGGGGTCGTTTCTACACAACTAATTTAATTCCATTCTGCTGGCCACTTCATTATTTCAGTACCGTCTGCCGTGTTATGGAATTCTTCCCCACGTTTCTCTCTGTCACTTCAGCTCTCGTTGTCTGCGCACTTAGTAGTCGCAAATCTTTATGGTCTGTGGCTGTTTCATGGCTATTAACTTATATAAATAATGTAATATAAATATAATCTATATCATACTACATGTAAAAGCCACTGCGTCTGTATGTGGGTGTGTGTGTGTCTGTCTGTGTGTGGGTGTGTGTATGTGTGTGTGTGTCTGTCTGTGGGTATGTGTGTGTGTCTGTCTGTGTGTGGGTGTGTGTGTGTGTGTCTGTGTTTGGGTGTGTGTATGTGTGTGTGTGTGTGTGGGTGTATGTGTGTGTGACGGCGTCACTTCCTGATCGCTACAGATCGATTTAGAAACTAAAATTTATGTGTAAATAATCATAAAAGATCAACCAAATGTAAGACCGAGAGATTCTTTCAATATTTACCCTTGGAGAAAAGCTGTTGAAGTAGATCAATAGTCTTCTGATTTTCCCCACCAATCGAGTTTTGTTTGTTTGTGACGGGACGAGGAGGTGCTGAATAAAATTTTAGTCGTGCGTCGAAATTTTTTTTTTTTAAAACCATGATCAGTCATTGTCATTGCTTATCTGTTGTATTGACTTCAAACGTCTATATAGAATTCCAACAGTTGCTTTTTTCTTTCTAAGAGAGAGAAAGAGAGAGAGAGAGAGAGGGGGGGGAAGGGAGAGAGATGGATATGGAGAGAAAGAGAGAGAGAGAGAGGGAGAGAGAGAGATGGATATGGAGAGAAAGAGAGAGGGATAGAGAGAGAGATGGATATGGACAGAGAGAGAGAGGGAGAGAGTGAGAGAGAGAGGCTGGGAGGAGAGAAACATAGAGAGGAAGTATCTCGGTCATTTTCCAGTGGCGGATCTAGTCTAAAACATGAGGGTGGACACATTACAAAATCATGTAAAAACAACAGTTATTTTAACA
>JAUEKZ010191350.1:9473-25224 GCA_031471865.1 Melibe leonina | reverse complement strand
AGATAGATAGATAGATAGATAGATAGATAGATAGATAGATAGGTAGATAGATAGGTAGATAGATAGATATATAGATAGATAGATAGATAGAGAGAGAGAGAGAGAGATTTGTGGGGAAACCGTCGGACGAAAGGAGACACTATAATGATTATTTTTGATATTTTCATCAGATGGGTTTTTCTCCTTTTCCCAACTGTACAACAATGACCAATTACTCCGGATAATGACACTGGTTACGCCTTTTTTTAAGCGCACCGCGGGAGAATGGAGCTTAAATTAGGCGTGACAAGAAAATAATCGGCTGTAAATCAGGCCAAGCTGGCAACAAGTCCACGCCTGCAGTCTAAACTGAGTATAATATCCCGCAGGAACTTGACGGACGTGGACGGGTGCGTCAAGTATTTTCAACCTAATTGAAAAAGTATCGACCAGCGACGACTTTAAATGATAATTACCAAGGACAAAAAATATAATTTGAAAATTAAAAAAACTCCCCGCAAGCAATCACCAAAGACAGAATTCCTTCATACTCCTTACACTAAACATATCCTCCCTCCTTTACCCCGTCTTTTCTTCTAGTAGCCGCGTGTTGTTTTCCAAGGAGATACCATTCCCTCTCGAGGGACACTCATGCCCTCTTCCCTTTCCAACTAAACGTCTTCTCATATCCTCTCTCCCTCCCTCCCTCTCTCTCTTTTCTTCTGGGTGGGTGGATGGCTTAACAACAAGACGTACGCCACATTTTTTCCTCAATAAGTGATGATAGGAATAAGAAGAGGAGGGAAGGGGGTGGAAGCAGGATGGATGTCCGAGTAAAATGTCAATTGAAAAACAAATATGAGCGGAGTAAATATCATGTTAAAAGAAAAGAAGAAGAAAAAACACGAATAGACGCAAATATCGGATAACTGACAAGTCAATTATATTTTTTTAAAAGAAAAGAATCTGTAACAACCGCAAATGTAAATATTGTGTAGCTGTCCACACTCGTAAATAAATAACAAAATCCCCCGTCCGTTAGAAGTGGGGAATCCGTGCACGGAAATCTGTGTCCAAATAACCTACAGAGGATCCCCTTGTGGGACATTCTATCCTTAACACCTCACAAACACCGCCCATAAACCACTCGGGCAGGCAGTGCGAGGCCTTTGGTGGCGAGCCACGCGATGCCCCTGTCGGAAATTTAGACCGGTTTATTTCGGGCCCTGCGCGGCTGAACGGGATCACATCACGAACGACACAAAATCACACACACACACACACACACACAACATAAAAAAACGTAATCCATTAAAAGCGAACAAAACACGAAACGAAAGAAAAATAACGCGATTTTTATTTTTAAATTTACCCAGGGCAATCACGTGATAGACAGGAAACAACAAATCTGGTTTATTTATTTACACGGCGAAGGCCCTTTTGAACAATGAAATAATGCAGCTGATATTTTGAACACTGTTGTGTCGAATGCTGTCCTGCTGATCTGGTCTGATACAAGGCGCTAACTTAACATTCACATTTGGCAATAATACAAGTTTCATCAAATCACAAGCGTCTAGAGCTCGTGTTTGATGACGGTGTAGAAATATATTTTATTGCTATTATTAAGCTATAAACATGATATCCAAAGATCATTGTCTGTCCCCTTTATCTTTTTAAGCTGTAGAGAAATTCCCTGAAATAAATTAAAATAATGATCTCAAGCATAAGAAATGTTCTTTAAAATCATGAAACTCCGTATCTCTACTTAGTTACGAATATGACATAATATGCAAACCAGATTGAAAAACGATCAATACGAAAATCCGGCAACTGTAGTCTTCTCCCAATCACCATTTCATCCAGGCACCCCTTTCAACATTGACCTCCCGTGAACCCTGACCCCAAACAAAGGTCGTGAGTTCACGGGGTCAATCACCATCATTTGAAACCCCTGAGACTGCCTTGCCAGCGGTCAGTTCAGTGTGATTACTCATTGGTGGTCACCAGTCACCACATTGACGGCACCGGGGATTGTCCAATTGGGCCTGTGGCCAGCAGATCGCCCAAGCTCGGTGGAATCAGGAACTTGTCTCTTGATCCAATCTTTACTGACTCCTGCCTCCCCCCCCCCCCCCCACCCCTTCCAACCCACTGTACCCATTATACATCTGGATGAAGCGAGAAAACCGGACTTCTTTCTTTCAGTCTGTCAAACAAAACCTCTATGTCGACCGTTACAGTAGGTATTGAACCCTTGGCATTCGGATCCCTATGCTTCGTGGCTGTTTTAATCCTGTCAACGACGGTGCACAGGGACAGTGCAGCTAATCATCTGAAGGCTGTCGTGGCCAGTCCCTATCCCTAATCCCCGACAAAGACGTGACGAAATCCCCAGAGCCCGGGGCACAAGGGGGGGGGGGGGGGGGAGAGGACAGGACCGCATCAATACAAGACGAAGGTCGGGCGGGACTAGATAGGGACAGTCCCAATCACAGCCAGAGGGAAGCTGGGAGACATAACAAGATTCTGGTTGTCTGTTATTTGGTTTAGGCTTGTATGGGCCTGTGGGAACTAGAGAGGGGGAAGGGAGGGAGAGGAGAGGGAGAATGGGATGGAGAGGGAGAAGGCGAAAAGATACGAGAGAGATATAGAGATAGACAGAGTGAGAGAAAGAGAGAGCGAGAGAAGACGGAGACAGATTCGAAGGGGGACAAGATCGAACAAGACAAGATAGGAGGAATGGAGATTTAATTAGGGGAGATTTGGTGGTTGAGGACTGGGAAGTGGATGGGGAATGGCAAGAGGGGGGCGGTGGGGAAAGGAGAATCTGAGGTGACGGAGGGGTTAGAATGATTAGGCGGAGATTGTGGGGGGGGGGGGGAGGAGGGAGGGAGGAAGTTGCGGAGGAGGATGAATTGACTACTGAATGATTGATATCGTGTGTGAGTGAACGTGAGTACATTTGAGTATTTTTGTTTATGTATATGTATACATATGTATTGTATATGTGTATGAGTGTGTGACGGTGTATGGGTGTGATTGTGCGTATAACATCATAAGATGAGGTGATAATTAAATTACGGTAGTGGCGATAACGATGATGATGAAAACCATAGCCATTTCGGCGATTATGATGATAAAGATGAGTACGAAATCAACAATAAAATATTCAAGTTTTGGTGAAGTGAATAATCAGTTAGATGCTAAAAGGAAGTCACTGGATAGGAAGCAGTGGCGCGAGCTGGTTTACAAAGCCTAAGCCTTACACCGAAAGGTATAAAAGGTAAACTGATTAAGAAAGAAAGAAAGAATAATCAGTGCCGGCTGGGAAAAAATGCATTATACTCTCGTCTGACAGGCTGCAAGGTTTATGATACCGTCCTGTACAAAGATGGCGTATACAACGAATATAACGAGTACTGCATACACCCATGCTATCTTTAATTTCATTCCTTTCTACCTCCTCTTGTTTTTATCTGTTATATGATTCACAAAGCTCCAACCCTCTGTTGTGTCTCCATGTATCTGCTTGTTACCTGTTTAACGCCCTTTAAAACGCAATTAAGATCAAAGCAATGTTGTTGTTTTTTGTAAAAGGTGCCTTAGATTCAGCGGCCATAAGCAATAATGAAATCGCACATGAACTGATCCTATGGGAACCAAGACATGGAAAAAGAAGCGTGGGTAGACAGCAACGAACTTAATATTTTGATCAACTTGAACAGGACACAGGAATACTACGGGAAAATATTGCATTGCTAGTGCAATGGACGACAGAGAAAGGTGGATGAAGATAGCCATAGCAAGTGCTCGACTGCGGTCGCATCAGTGGATGGAGTGAAGTGAAGATCATAGCAAGACAAGCTTTATAGACTGACTACACGCTGCCACAAAAGATAAACGAAGGGCCTACTCGTAAATCTCATCCAGTCACAGTATCCTGACACCGGCCTTACCAGTCTCAGTTAGCAAACACTGTTCCCATAACGCCGAGCGTCTGGCGGTATGGTATGGCTGCTAGAATGACGATTTCAACGTCTTACGTATGACGCGACCGCAGTTCGAACTACCGACCCATAGGTCTATGTACCGACCTACCGGTTATGAAGGGGACGATCTAGCAACCCCCCCCCCCTGTATCTCTCTCTCTCTCTCTCTCTCTCTCTCTCTCTCTCTCTCTCTCTCTCTCTCTCTCCCCCACACATACACAAACACACACACACACACACACACACACACACGACAGCAATCACGGATCAATTTCCGTCACAGGATATCGGCGGCTCTGCAATGTTATTCTCTCCAATCCCCAGACTCCAAACTAGCCTTAATCGTATCATAACATTGACCGTGCTTCGCGGGGAGAGAGAGAGAGGAGGGAGGGAGGAAGAGAGAGAACAGTGAGAGAGAGAGACAGAGAGAACAGTGAGAGAGTACAACATTAAAACAAAATATAGAGCAAATAAAGATAGCAAAATGATGGTAGTACAAGATAAAAGACTGCGGTGGGTGTGAGCGGTGCTGTGAAGAGTATGAGGGATGGGGTTAGCAGATGGAGATGGGAAAAAGAGAAAGGGAGGGAGTGAGAAAGAGAGTACCAAAAAGATAATAAGAAAGACAGTAAATTTAGAAAGGGGCTCTACAGTTATAAGGACGGGGACAAGATGGGGGGGGGGGGGGGGAGAGCAATGGGAATAGATAAATCCACACAGGATATAAAATTAAATGCCTGCACAATCAGTCACTTTCGCGGTCGCAGCTGCAAACAATTAAAATGATTTAGGTCTGGCAATTAAAGTTTTCGATTGGCTTTGCCATCTTGTATACACCTGCGAGCCACGCAGAGACCGGCCTTATCTGAGACGTGGACGTAACCGCGTTCGGTTTCAGGGGTTGGATTTGGGTTATTTTCGGTATTTGTTAGTTGGTGTTGGGGTTTTTATGTGGTGTTGTTTGTTGTTGTTGTTGGTTTTTTTTGGGGGGGGGTTGGGGGGGGGGAGTTGTGTTCTTTTCTTTTTGACAACATATAGCATCTGTATAATCCAGTAACCACATTATACTCGATGGCAACAGCGGTAGATTTACAATCAAGACACAATCATAAAACAACTTGTAAAGTACGTGTATACCTAACACCAGGAGAGGAGACGGTGATATGATTTGGTTATCGAGTAGCTGATATGAAATCAATACGTGCAACAAATTAGTTCATTACAATTGATATTGACATACAATACTACTAGGTACGAACGAGGAATGTCACAAAAATAAGGGCAAAATGATCATTTCCTAAAAACTAACATGCGTTTTTTATTTTGTAAACGGCGTGATAAATTACATTATTTTTTCATCATGGAGGGAACCCACTAAATGAATTTCAAAAAACATTTTCGTACGCGATCACTGACTTTATACTTGGCGTAAATCATGGACACACTGACAAAGAGACACACAGTGTACTAAGTTTACTTCGTGGAAAAGGAGAAAGCCCAATCCGATTTTCAGCAAAATTGACATGTTCGTAGTTAATGATTTCATGGACCCGATTCGACCACAGATAATAAATAAAACGTGCTTCCTGTCACAAAACATCAGAAACAAAAAAACTCAATGATGTGGACAATCCTTTGTCACGACCTTCTAGAAAATCTATGTTTAGCCCTCTATTATTGACAAAGGAATAGCAGCTGTGCCGTGAAAAGGTCTTTATGTGATAGATGTTTTGGAAGCCTGACAGACTTGCTTGATAAACTGCGAGACAATGTGCGGTGAACGCTATTCGTTCTGAACAAATGTGACAAGGGGCTGGGTACAAAAATGCTGTCCCATCCGGCTCACAGTCCTGACCTTCCCCCCCATCCTAATTCCACTGTTTGGCCCCAAAAATGACAATATCTTGATTCCAAAGGTCAGACGATGGGTCATTCCCCTTGCCGAAACTTTCTTCAATATGTATCTTTAGCTCAAGATGTAAAAGAAATGCATCAGCCTCCAAGGCCATAATGTCAACAAGGAGCCAGGGATTGTTGTCACCTCACGCTTAGTGAATTTTGTGAAAATCTGACAAAATATCAAGACACGACGAGCATTTTAAACCGACTATTGAGACAACCATCGTGCGTAGTATGTCTGTCTACAATGGAGCTTTGAAGCCCGGTACTTCTAGATCTTACTGTATAATAAAGTAGTTCATCGTGTCACTCCGCCCGCTATCCTATACTACACAACACGGATAACACATCATTGAAATAGCAATTGTATCCAATCCTTACACACAACACACTCAATGTCCACAACACAAATATTCTCTCGTACAACACCCATTGTAACAAATATATCCACTGTATCGATCTACACAAGACATGTTTGTGTCTGTTCCTCCAATCACCCATGAAAAAAAATGATATTCCAATTACCGAAACCAATTATTGATGCGATTGATTTTTTTTTCACAGGAGAGTGGAGCGATTAACCCTTATCGGCCAGGAGTAGCTGCATGGAGAGCAGAGAGCGGAAAGGAGAGACAATTAATTATTTTCATCTTCCACGTAAAACTGATAATAATATGATTAGTATTAAGTGTAAATTTACAAGCAAGAAGGATAAGGGTTAATGAGTGTCTGATGTTATCGTTGCCGCGGGGTAATTATTACCAATAAATAATTTACTCTACTCTCAGCTTCCTTCAGTATCAAATATATTTCTTGATAATCAAAATTGCCTCAGGAAAAAATATCGCCAAAAAAAAAGTTTATCTGATTACTTCATAGCATAAATTGGCGATATTTTTATTGGACTGCAATTCATCAGGACTTGACAATGTTATAAATTTGAGAAAACACTCAAATTAATAGTGTAAGGTCGTTTAAGGACAACTTTCTTTCAAAGTTCTAATCATCTCTGCTATTTGTTGGTCTGTTTGTGGGTTAGTTATTTCCTGTTTAGAGGACCTAACAGCGGTGTTGGGTTGTTTTTTGAAATTCAGTTGGAAGACAAGCGCCTCTGTCGACTGCAGGTCTCACGAAGGACTGGACACCCTCAGCCCACGGACAGACATCAGTTTCCATTCATAACTTCGGTGCTTTCACAGTTTGGTTTTGTTCGTTCAGGGACCACGTAAGAACCCGTTATACATAACTGTGTTGCCAAAAAAAGTGGAAAACCAGGATTTCACTAAGACTGCAAAACCCTTCAAGAGAGCCTTAAACTTCCTGCATACACCATTGGGGTTTTTCTTTTCTTTTCATGGCCATGGTTTGTAGAATAGAATCCTGAAACAGTTGCTGTCTGTGTTTAGAAGAAATGACATTTGATGGTAGTCTCAGATTGCAACGGCCGGTTAAGCGCCATTTCCCAACGCATTTAAGGCATACAGTACCAAAGGCTAATATCAGCTAGACAAGTTAACGTGCTGAGTAAGGGAGATAAAGGGATGACCCAAATGAATATTTTACGGTGACAGTATACTGACATCGGGCCAAATTGCAATCAGCGACAAAGTATATAAGTCGGAAGAATGAATAAAAACCACGTAAAAAATGATCACAGGTCTGGTACCTACCTGGCTCCAAATACGACTGACATCTTCGTAACTAGGAAATGTTACGCATCCTCATGCAACCTTGCACACCTACACGCTACATTGCACCCCACCCCTGAATTTCCAACAACACACACACACACACAAGCGCACGCTCTTTACACTCTCATACAGAGTGTGAGTCAGCACTTCACACCTGACCAGTGGCCGTTGCGTGTCCGTTTAACGGTTACTGACCACCAGGTAGCCAGGCAGTCCATGGGGAGGCAACCATCGACTCAAATAACTCGATTATTGCCTCTACCCGATAATTATCCCCCTTTGCTGCCCATGCACGGTAGCAGCGAAGGCCATCTCAACAGCTTAACTACAAAGTAGCTCCTGCTGTAGCTATAGAAGTGAGACATTGCCATCATTAGAACGACAGTACTCTAGTCTAGAACGGGTTTGGGGCTGGATGGGTGGAGTATTTTGCAGGTGGACCGACCAATTGAGTTGCTTGCCCACCTCAAAGAGAGCTGGAGGAAGAAGGATAACCCAATGCGTATGACGTCATAATCACACCATGTTTTCATTCTGCCAGCAAGAGCAAGTGATCACTTTTTACAATTTCCCTCTGAATGACACTATCACCCCACAGACCAATGTATGTGTTAGTACAATGCTGGCATTGCTGTGAGTATTTTGACTCAACATATTCGATCTTTATAAAACGGCATACGTGGGATGTGACGGGAGGGGATCTTGGGTGGGAGAGAAAAAGAAAGAAAGAAAACGACAGATATGCAAAGAAGGATACAGAAAGAGGGCCAGGACCTGTAAAGGTCAGAGAGACATTATGGACAAATATGGGGCAGAAGCAGACGTATGCAAAATAGAGATGCATGGACAAAGAGAGATAGATTGCAAATAAAGACGGAGAGATAGGCTCGCAGAGAGGAAAAAGTCACACATAGAGGCATGAAGAACGAGACATGAGACAGAGGGAAGAAACAAAATGGCAGATAGAGGTAGATGGACAGAACGAAGAGAAAGAGAGGAAGAGTTGAGAATGTGTGTGTAAGAGAGAGAGAGAGAGAGAGAGAGAGAGAGAGAGAGAGAGAGAGAGAGAGAGAGAAGGGATGTCAACGCGCTAATTGGCTCACTTATCGACAGTACTTCACTTCCGTTCCATTCAACATCTGAGACAGCTTTCCTTCCTCCAGCAGATTGTCCAACGGATGTCGTAAAAAGTTCAAATGTCATGTCGGAGCGGCATTATTTGGCCTTTTACGACATCTGGAATTACAGTGTCATTAATATTGAAATGGAGACTGCCACCTAAAGCAACCCCCATCGCCGTTTTGCCATGTATCTCACAACAGGTTTTTATCAAACAACGTCAACGTAGGAGAGATTAAGGAAAGACATCATTTTTAGGAACTCTTTAAAGAAAATGAGTCTCCATTATAATTTTCGTTGGAGTCTTGGCGGCTAGGATTCGTCATCGGAAAGAAGCAGCACATTAAAATAATGCGATTCAACCTCTATGCTCCTGGCAGTTGCAAATACCTACAATGCCACGGGTTCTTTTTAAACAAAGAGAAGAAATGGACAGCTCAAGACATAAATACAAATGCAAACTTAAGAACACAATTAATAAATGATTCAAAATGTAAGTAATTATCTACACATTATCTAGACCTAACAATATCTAATAAGCTTTCAAAACTTGACAAAGCAACAGCCATGCTAATCATAATGGATCTTGAGTGAAGTTTCCAGGCAGTGAAATCTCTGGTTGCTGACACCAAAGCAGCCGACAAAGCAGAGTTAATGTTCCCGAGGCCTGAGGGACATTTTGTCCACGACACGATAATACAATTTGTCTCCATTGCAGATAGGCTTACAATCGAATTCGTACCTTGTGCTGTTTCGTTTTTGTTTTTGCTTTTCGTTCTCCAAATTTATATAATCTATTATAGTTATTCTTTTGTATCTATTTAAAGCTTCGCCATGATTTAACCACCGCAACGTCCAAACTAGCAATCCCGTTACGGCTTCGCTCAAAATATAAAATAGATAAAATAAAACGACAAGTACTTTTTCTTTCACCATGATAGTATATTAGTCGTGTAGGTGGTCAAACAATTTAAAGAGCACCAAACTTCAAACTTAAGGACAGTGGGTTCGAGTCTCGATTCAGTTGCCCTATGATGTGGCATTTGAAATACTTTATATAAAAGAGAAATTAATATGACCAAAAAAAATAGACAACAGGGGAAAAGACAATCGCCCTGATTTTCCTTTCATTTACTGCTGAGACGACTGTGTGCACAGACCGGTACATTTCAGAAATTCTATCTCTAGATCTATAAATCTAATGCCGTGAGAACGTACCGACTAGCCTGTTGTGTCAGCATGATGTTACTACTATGAAATAAATCATTAACATGGGAAACAACTCTGCACCATCAAAGCTAATAAACTAAGCAGTTACACGTAAATGATTTGTAAACAGTCAACCCGATCAGAGGGTGAGGGGAGTCACTTGAAGACTTGTCGAGTCCCGGACGAGACATATTGTCCTCATAACATCTATCTCTATGCCTCAACAACGACTTTGGACGAGATGTAAACTTTTAGTTTCACTTTAACACGATCTCTTCTTTCTGTATGTACCTCTAAGGCTGTCTACAAAATTGCTTTAAAGCACGTTATAGATACTGCACTTTTTAAAATTCCACTTCCCATAATGCAGTTTAAGTTTCAGGGATTTTAAACAATACAAATATAAAAATAGCATTTCCTTTTAATTCAGGATTGCCAGATCCTTTTGGATTTGAACCAGATATTTGGTGACAAAAATCGACGGATCCTGGTCAATTTGCTCTTGTAAAATTGGACCATCACAAGTCTCTTCTCACCTCCACAAATTCTATTTCACACGAGAGGGCTAATATAAAATGCACCCTTTGGTGATTGCAATTCGCACACACTCAATACCGGCTCCGTAACTCATCAGTAGAACATCCTCCTTGGAACCATAGGTCGGTGGTTCAAACCCCAGCCGCGTCTAGGACGTTAAAACTGGAATTTAATAAACTGCCTGTCCCACAAGGACCTCAGCATTGTGGGAACTGTGCTAGGACTGTTTGGCCCGGCGTCAGTATGCTGTCACTGAGTGAAGTTGTCAAGAGAGCCCTCCATTTATCTGTGTGCGGCACCAAATTGACTGGTCCAGAGAGCTCCGCCTTTAATTAAAAATGGCGTTTTACAGACACAATACGCAACCAACCAAACAACCCGATAAGAATCACATGACGCACTCTGTATCAAATGTCCTGATCAACAAGTCTACATACAGAAATCCTCCCTGACTTCCAAAAGATTAACTACCACCCAAATTACCAGTTTGGTTACAATATGGGACCGTTGCCTCAGATCAAGCGATTGTATAGGAGGCCGGCCATGCCGACCATATTTCACTCATAGTCATTAGCATTAGACTAGCAGCGGTCAGTACTGAGTCCCCCACTGTTGACCATTCTTTAACACAACAATGTACACGTCAGACTCTACTGACGGCTTACTGACCATATCTACGTATTCTATCATTTAATCCACACAATAGCCCCACTCTCTCTCTCTCTCCATATAAAACGCATACACATACACTTCAAACACAATCTCTCTCTCTCCCCTCCCTCTCACTTCCCCTTATTCCGCGTAAACCCTCCTCTTAAACCACATGACAGGGAACATCTCCTTCAACGTTTGATCTCCTCCGCCCCAATTACCGATGACGTAACCCGAAGGATGCAAGCCTAGTAACCCGAAATGAGAGCGGAACGAGCCGCGATTAGACTCCAGGTACATTGCGCACTTCCTAACAACAAGCAGCGATGGGAAGGGAAAAGGATATTTCTCTATTTACAAATTACCATTACCATCAACACATATCTAGATACGCACCATGAAACAGCAAAACACTCCACTGCCCACTATTTATCTTAGCATTATAATATTTACGTTAACAGTCATAACGATCTAAATCCTATATATATTCTGCTTTAATCGGGTCTAAGAGGTCAGTACAAGGAGCTCCAAGTAGGCAATTGCAACAGGCGATGAGCCTGTGTATTCCGGTCGGTTAAACCTTTCACAGCCAGGTCTGATTCTAACCTAACTGAAATATGCAAATCTTGAAAATGCACCTGTTCTTATGCCGGATAAATCAGATTTCTGTGAACTGACATGTGCCAGTTGACTGAAATCTAGTTTATCTGGTAAAAGAACAGACAAAAGGTTTTGGTGTCTTCAGCATCAAAGAGCTTAAGAGAGACATATGGAGTTAGTGAAACGGCCAGGAACATAATTCAGATACACGGCCTGAACTCAACGCGAGCTGATGGAGTTCATCAATACCTCAGCATGTACTTACAATTTCTAATTCAGAGTTGAGTCTGAATTGTGATTTCAAAAGCAGTACATTCATCGGTCTAATAGTCAAGTATCTGACAACAAACTGAAAGTACGAAATCCGAAACAATCCTTAAGATTTTATAGATAGATAGATAAGACAGATAGATAGATAGATAGATAGATAGATAGATAGATAAATGGATAGATAAGAAAACGCTCATCTTCTTCTTCTTCCAAATCAATTTCTACCCATACAAAGTCCAACCCACAGAAAAGTGGCACGACCAAGACGCTGTGGAGAGGTCCTTGAGAAAAGTACAGTTAAGACACCAGGCAGGGCAGGAAAAGGAACAAAAACCGCGACTTTGCTCTACCAAAAGGAGTCACATGTGGACTTGGCCATAACATACAAGCACCCTATCCAATACGTTGGCTGCTGGCAAGTGATGGTATCATGGCAGGGAGACAGTCACCCCGGACACGAACCGTACATCCCGGGGGACTGGGTGGCATGGACAAGGAGGAGACTATTGAATACATTCCAAACACACACACACACACACACAGGTTCGAACCCATGGGCAAGGAGGATGCTATTGAATAATTCAAACACATACACACACACACACACTATCCAGCTTGGCCATAAATGAATGCACAGATCGAATACGCATGCTCGACCCGGCGCCATCTTGTCGATGATGAACAATGACCTTTGAATATAATTATGTGGTAACGTAATGTAGTCAGTGGCGAAGAATTAATAGCTTACGTCGGAGGTTAAAAACTTAAAGAGCTTTATAAGGAAGACGGCTTCCTCGAGTATCCAAATAAAAGGTCAGACAGAAATGTCCAGTCCACGATATGCCAGGTCACGTCCAGTTACTTCAGGATGACGTGAGATCGGACAAGCGAGACGAGAGAAGTAACGGATGGATTCTTATCGGACACATCGAGAGGGCGATAGAGAGACAGAGCGGGGGGAGGGGGCGGGGATTTTGCCAACGTTCACAGAGAAGCATGTGCTCCATGCTGCCCAGTGCTTCGAGAAGAAAGAAAGACTTGAGAGAGCGCTGGTCAGTGTAAACTTGGAGAATAATTTACGCCCGCCACAACCATAATGAACACAAGGGTCAATATCAATAAAGTCATCTAGGAGAATTGCTGACACTAGAGACGAAGTGACAAAGAACCCAAAAGCCAACTTGCAAGTTTAGACATGGCGACAACAAACGGGGCCTTCAAAACTTGCCAGAAAGACAGACGTAGGTACATGGTGTATACACACAAAGACCCAGCCCCCGCCCCCCTCCCCCCTTAATGTCTACCCTAGCAACCAGCGGGCAGTGATGGTAAACAACGACCAGTCATCACCGCGAAAATAACGGATATGACCTTTCTCCTACCTATGCCCTTTGACTTCTATAATATGCTCTTGCAATAATTATTTACGTTTTGTTTGTTTTACGTACGATGTACAAGTTTGTTATATTTTCTTGATATTTCCAGACAGATTGTTTGGGTATTTTGGGTTTTGGGTTTTGTTAAGGAGGGTTGTTTTGCTCTGCCATGGAGGGTTGGATACCATAAAATTAAAGAGAATGAAGTTGAAAAAAAAAAAGAAAGGGGATATAGAGAGAGGGGAAAACACAAACGATTCACTCCGCCAACTGTAGATAGAAGGTTCAAAGCAGGTCTTTACAATGATGTAAATGACCGTGTGTTTTTAAACCGATATTTGATCCTTACCCCCCCCCCCCCCCTTTGCAACACACACACACAGGGGATTTCCGTCCCCTTTGCCCTCTCACCCCCTTCCTATGCCTGCACAAGTCGCAGTGACTCACAAAGATCGGGTCGCTGACGACAACGGCAACGACGGCGTCAACGACAAACGACACACACACACTACCCGGGGTGGCGATGGCGGTGGGAGAATTGGGGGGGGGGGGGGGGGGAGGGGCGATCTAACTGCCCCAAAGAACGAGACCACCACAAAGGAGAGATACACCACACAGCCCCCCACGACCCCTTTCTCACCACCTTGCACTCCCCTTCAAAGCGCTTGACGCCTTCACAAGAGCTCATACACACGCATAACACACAACAACGTCGCCCCCTACTAAGGAATTGGCATTTTGTATGTGTGTTGTGCGTGTGGGGGTTGCTCTAAGAGAGTTTGATCCGAACGACAAATATTATGCATGGCACCTTTAAAATGTTTGTATGAGAGAGAGAGGGGGGGGGGTGAGAGATAATGCGTATGTCAATGGCCGCTGTGTGATAGAATGGGTTCTCTTGTGTGTGTTCTTGCGTGTATGTGAAGCCCATCTCTTTGAATGTTAATATGAGAAAAGAGTACTGTTACGATTATGTGCGTGTCTGTGTTGGTGTACATGCGTGCGTATGTGTGTGACAACAGCTGATAGGGCTGAAGTAGAGGAGCAATGACTTGACATTGACAGTGACGTTACCTATATGAAGTCTGACAATAATTCACCATAATCGGACTTACGCTTGGTCCCCTGCGGCCTGACACCCACCCAGAATTGGGGGAGAGGGGAGACCAAGTGTGTCACTAAAGAAATCAGATTTGGAAGGACAAAGGACCATGAGACGTATAGTGGAGAGAAAACGGCCAGAGAGAGAGAAGGACGAGACAGAGAGGAGGGCGTGTTGGTGGTAAAGAACCAGCGAAAATCTTACCAAGATCGAAGGCATCATAAATAATATCAGCACATGCAAAAGCAATAACGCACCGACACGCCCTCCGCCCCCCCCCCCTAACACACACACAGGGAGAGAGAGAGAGAGAGAGAGAGAGAGAGAAAGAGAGACCCGATCACGCGGCTATGTCTCATGTCCTTTACAAACTATTTCACCCAATGAACCATAATCATAAATGCGCGACAACAATAAGACTGCCAGACACGTACGCTTCAATGTGCGACGAAGTGAAAGAAAACGTGGGAAAATGGGTAGGGAAAAAATGTTTGTGTTTAGAATGAGGTAAATTCAGATAATTATCTGAATGAGTGATTGAGCGTGATGGGCTAAGAATCGAATGAACCCCCGCCCCCTCTACACCCACCACCGAGAGAGAGAAAAAAGATTTAAAAAGAGAAAAGATTCCTAATACAGATCAAAGACAAAACACAACTCCTCTCTCTCTGTCTCTGAACTCTAAACGACGCGCAGAATGAGTATATATGTCTAGTATATACACGTTTTTGGTTGTCAACGACAGAGCTCTTTATACAGAACGTAGGTTCCTCTGGGTGGTAAATAAGGACTTAGGAACGACACCACACTACGTCCACTGCACGAGTCCAAAATGCAGGGCATGTCTTCTCCACTCCATCGATGCAGCAGGAGTCAATTGCGATAGACGGGAGACGAGTCAACATCAGGCGCCAGACATCAATACACGAGGATATGGAATGAATTATTTAGTCTTTACGACATCGTTAAGAACCAACCACTAAGAGGATGGATATTGTAGGCTCAAACGTTTTTTGTTTTGTGTGCGGGCACGCGGCAATGTGAGAGCAGAAAGCCGTCTAATTGTATGAGTGAAAGAGTGATCGTGCGTTCGCGTGCGCGCCTACGGTTTAACGTGCGCAATCTTCATCATCCACTTCTCTTACTGGTTCGTAGTAGTAAAATCACCCCGGTGCTCACCTGCAGTCTTAATGAAGTTTCGGAATCTTCATCCCATAATCAAGTTATGTACGATGATCATTCGGTAATGGGATTGAGTGAGATCGACCAGGACCAGGTTTTAAGGTGGGGGGGGGGGGGGGGGCATTGTCAGGTGACAAAAAA
>JAUEKZ010191349.1:0-27544 GCA_031471865.1 Melibe leonina | reverse complement strand
CCCCCCCCCCCCCCCCCCACATTTCTCAAAACTCTACACTTGTCTTGAGTAATTCTAGGTTGGGTACTACAGATGCACAGAATGCATTCAGAGTGGGTTCCTAAATATTTGGTTAAAGGTCCAAGTTAAGCATTCCATGGTAGCCTAACCTTTTTGGTAGTTGTGCAAAGCTGCGGTCATCTTTTGGATGTGGAAGTATAGGTTTTAGCTTTAATTTGCCCAAAGATGTGAAGCATCGTATACTAATGGGTTAGCTCACTCATAACTGACTTTACTCTAGTTTTGTTAGAAGATTTCAGATCACACAGATACATTCTTTTGTCAAATATTTTCCTTACAATTTTAGTTTTTTGCTGAATTATTACCGATCAAAGGGTAGGAGAGGGTAAACAAGTTGATTTCAAGTATGATTTCTTTCAGGAAAGTGTTATCTTGTGAAAAATTCATTTTTCTTTATCTCTTGACTGCTAAAGCTTGCCCTTACTTGGCTATCAAGATACATAAGAATAGGATCAAATTGGTATTGCTTTTGCCATTTTTATTGTTTATATTGACCTTGTATTGGTGCTAATTATAACATGGTAATGTATTGGCTGTTTCCAGATATGTGTGTTGTGACTAGAATGACCCTGCTGCTTGTCAGGTTTTTCTACAAGATGTGGATTTTTGGAGCTGCCTATTACTGGGGGACTTGGCTTTTCCTCGGAGTATGTCTGTCATTTTTATTTTCTAATATTCAATTACATGGGGTGGGAATTTCTATTGAGATTGAGATTTAAATTCTCGGACTACCGACCATTGAATTTCTAAGGAGAAAGAGGGAGATCATACTCTTTGATTTGAAGTACCCTAATCCAGTTGGGAAAAAGTGGGTCATGACTACTGGTACTTCTGCTCATTTTATTGACTGATTGAAGTGAGGTGAGAAAGAGTTAATTCTCTTGCCCAATACGAACTAAAATCAGTACTTTAGGTTGGGATTAAACCCGATGTCCTCAGCTCTCTGTGCTGCATCACTACCAGTTTTACCACTGGGCCTTCTCTTAGAAATCAGTTGTAAAAGTAACTCACTTCCAAAAAAAATGTAATAGTTTGGAAAAAAATCTAAATTTATATTCTACCACCACTCCAACTACCACCACCACTCGTCTTTTTTAGATTGATAAATTATTTTGTATTATATTTATATCCATTCACAGACATTCCTGATTGGTTTCTTTGTGGCCCTCATAAAGAGTCGTCGTTCTGCTATCAGTGGAGAGGTGGACAGTGATGACTTTGATGAAAGTGACGATGATATGATCTCAGGATAAGGAGATGATAATTGAAACTTTAATGCACTCTGTTTGATTTTTCTGCACATTTAAAATCAGAGCACTTTTTAAAATAAATAATTCTAGCATAGCAAGTTTAATTGATTAAAAGAAATTGTACTTGTACTACTTGTAGTTATGATTATTGACCAAATACTCAGAAATTTTTTGAACATGAAGAATTAATTTTGTTTTTATTCAACTAAAATTCATTAAAAAAATTTTCTTCTGAATATCAGTATCAGTCATAAAAAAAATTACTTTGATTTCGTATTTGTTAAACGGTTCTCTCAATTTTCCAGATGAAATGTTTCAAAGTATGGGTAACTTTGCATTCTATGTAATATATTATACTGTAAATAAGTTCAGATGAAATTATTTAAAGGTAACTTGTTTCTATTTGTGCTACTAACCGACACTAAGCATTTTGTTGTTTTAGTGTCAATTTGCTCCCCTCCGACTTATACTTGTGGTTGATTTGCATCATCTCTGGTATTGAGAATAGCGGTTTTATATTGAACTGTTGGTTGGGTCAAGTACAATTTTATCATTATTATTAATTATCTACTCAGTATTGAAACAAAACAGAGACAGGATCTTTGCTACAATTTCACGACCATTCAGTTTCTATTCACGTCATGGACTTTAATTTTTTTTTCAAGTTTAAAATCCAGTTGACTTTTCAAATATTCTCAACCTATATAGGAATTTGTCTAATGTTGCATAAAGTAAGATGTCAATTGTTTACCAAAATTTGGTTTCTTGAGTTTGATTTAAAAAAATATATGTATTAAGTATTGAAATTATTTGTCAGGGCTTTCATTTTTCAGTTTATAGAAGTTGTTGTATCAATATTAACTAAGTTTGCTCTTGTTATTATTTTCTTCGATATGTGTGAATTATCCTCTGTAAATAATACTCTATGATTTAGTATGTAAAGACCATAGCTTACGACAATGGAACGCTGCTAATAAAAGCGGCATGCTCTGTTCCAGATAAAATATATTATCCCACCATAGCTAAGGGGTCCTGTTATTCTTTAGCAAATTATGTAATATGAGAAGGGCAAAAATGTGGTAAAATATAGTTAAGAATTGAGCAGGACAAAGCCCAAGACAAATTGGGGCTCTAAAAAGTGGTTAGAATTTGATTTGAACATGGAATCTGCGGCGTGATCCATTACTTGATCCGCGACCTGCATTAATTACATATATTATGTACATGTGTAATAGTATTGTTGTTTCATAATTGCCGTTGTTTTTGGTCATTAGAGTCACAAACAAAGCTTACAATTGCTTCTGCCACTTCCGGTAGCTGTGAAATATTATGAGTGTCCCCATAAAAACTCTGCATTTATTATATTAAATTCAAGGCTTGCTTCCCTGGGATAGAAGCCATCGATTGGTTATTATTTTCTTTTCTGTCTGAGGGGAACCAATGAAATGTCGCATGGATGGAATATTCTCTCTCTCTATCTGACTCTGTGCATGCTCTACTTCTGCTCACCCCTATTTTGCTTTCCCTGCTCCACGTTTACCCTGTCTTTCTCTTCCCACCCAATCCTCTCTCCCGCTCCATCTTTTCTTCCCCCTTTCTCACAAAATTACCCTTTCTTTCCTTTATTCATCACTTCCTCTTTTCTTCCCTCTTTCTGTCTTGCCCTATATACTTCCCTATCTTTCTCTCCTACCATCCCCTCTTCTCTGTTTTTCTCTCCCACTACCACCCTCTCTTCTTCGCTATCTTATCAATCTCTCTTGTTATCTTTTGTAAACACACACTAGAGGCAGAATTATTTATGATCACTCTGTCCACAAACTACTCATCTTTAATTAACACTTTGCACAAAACAAGTTTCAAATAAATAACAATGTCAATCCTTTCAAAGCTTTCAATGTTGTTAGATGCTTCTTCTCTTCTATGTCAGAATAATAATACCTGTACTTGCAGGAAGATTCATATCATTGTAAAAATAAAATATTTGTTTTCTTTTGCTTGTGATTTCACAAGCAATTACGATACTTGCCAGTTTAGTTGTTCAAGCATTGATTACTTTTGTGTTGATTTGATATTACATATTGACCATGACATGGTTTTTCAGTTAAATTTTAATGATTTTTTATGGGTTTTTTTTAAAATTTGGAATAAAGTTGTTAATCTAATTTCAATAACTCGTCCTAGAATTGTTTTCTTTTGCAGGTGGTTGGTGGGCTCTAGTGCTGACTCTTCATGGGTGGTTGTGATGGGTGTCTGGTTATTCTTTTTTTAAAAATTAACCTATCATCATCTTATTTACCCCTGGATGCTCATATGACCCCAGCTGTTACAATAAACTAGCAATCTAAAACTCTTTTGTTTGTTGGTTTATTGAGAGTTTTAGGGCGCTTTCAACTGCTAAGGTAATATAAGTGCCTAGGGGTAAGTAGTAAGAGGAAAGGTTAAAAGAGCAGCCAGAGAAATGATTTACAAAAAAAACCTCAAAAAAGTTGACAAAGACGATTTACAAAACAAATCACCTCTCAAAACCATAAGCATAATGGTAAGACACACAAACAGATGATGGCTAACACCCACATCAGGCATTATGGTCCAGGGAGACCCAGGATATTTTACCGCCCTTAGTATACTTAAGTACTCAGTCCTTCTAGATAGCAAGTGACCCTGTAGTTAGGTACCACAATGTAAAACACAAGGGATGATCATAACATAAATCTGTTCAGACAAATGGCAGGACCAGGACTGAGTTAACAGATACAAAACAGCTGTGTGTGAATGCTTGTTAAGGGAGCACTGGAGAGAGTACTGGAAAAAAAGTAAGATGGTCAAAAGAGAAAAAACAGAAGTGCCCGCCAACCACCGGGCAAAAAGAAAAACACACACACCAAGAGAAAATAGAAACATGCAATGCATATGCAGAGAGAGAGAGAGAAAAAAAGAAGTAAAAATAATCATACGCACACACACGCACAACATGCTTAGATGGAGATAGAGAGAGGATAAAAGAGAGACACAACATCAAATAGACTGAAATAAAGTAAGACACAAACAAAACCATAAGGTTATTATAAGCAAGGTCATACAAGTCAACAGCAACGCCAAGCAATGTGTCAGTGTTGTTTCATCAGGGCATGCATCCCTGGCTGATGTATTTCAAGTTGTCTCCTACCCAAGGGTCATTATGAATTACCAAACCCCACTAATACTAATATGAAGATCCGGACTGTTCCAACTCCATTAACCCTTTCAATGCTAAGGTTATTTCGAACCAAACTACCTAGATTTATCAAAATCTTTCCGATTTGCCTGTTCTTGTGTCAATTTTCTTAAATCTGATTTATACGGTTTAAGAACATGGACACTTTGAAGATTTTGGAAATTTGAGTTTGGTTAAAATCTGACCATTTTGTGACGAAAAGTCCCCAAATACTCTTTTTCAGCGTACTTTTGGGCAAAGTACTACGCATTGATGGATACTTAATATTGAAAAGTAAAAATTTGGTCATCCGCCAAGAAACAATCATTTTTGTGTAACATGCATTTATGCAGTGACTCATGCAATTTTATTTTTTTTCTAATTGAGAAGAGAATACCTTGAGAATGACTTTAGGAATGTTTATTGAATAATCACAAATAAAGTAATCTTTCACAATACATCATCAAACCATCACATTACATAGATCATTACATTAACATTTCTGTAATCCTGTTCTTATAAGAAAAACTGTGACATAAATTAACAAAGAGAAATGATGAAAAGGTTTTGATTTGATCCACTGATTACTTTCCCTATTCAACCCTGTAAATAGATTACACATTTAAACGGTCAAATCTTCCACATTTATTCACTAAGAAGATTCTTCATAAGAAGATAAAATTTCTTACAATGAAAAACAAAATAAATTTTCCGACTAGTTCTTTTCCTGCTCTTAAAGAGAAAAAGAATATAAAGAAAAAATCTTCAGGTTCATTACAAAACAATAATATAAATTGTGTTTCAACTTAAAAAGTTGCTTCAAGAATGTCACTATGATCAATTTGTTCGCAGTTGATAATCTCCATTTTGAGTGATATAGCGAACCCATGGTAAAGCTTGGTAGCCACTCTTTTCAATGATCTTCAAGTAACGAACCTGAAATAAAGAGCAAAACATCTGTTATTTGATGACTTGAAATTTGTTTTGGACAAAGCAGTGAGCCTTGACAGATGAGGCACTAAAAGCTTAATTTCAGAAAAGTCAGGTGGACATACTACAAGGAAACAGACTTAAGTCAAAATCCAAGTATACCATACTTAACGGCCAAATGCAAAAAAAATATGAGGTTTAAAATAACATTTGAGTGGTTTCCCTTTATCCCAAGGCTTTTTACTTCACTTGACAAATTTTATCGAATTGAAATCTGTGGAAAATGCAATTTTTATTGTTTTTAACGTCGGAACACAAATTTTTTGTTGTTCAAAATTTCTTCTGCCAATAAGAACTCTTTAAATACAATTATCATAAGAATATTGATTATTTTGTTGAAGTTCACTGATTCTAAAAGTTTGAAATGACATCGGTATCCATGGTTGCGATAACAGCTGAATTACACAGAGTCTAGATAGGTCTAGAAATCATCAAAATTTTAACTACTTGGGTGAATGTTTTAGCGTATCAAAGATTTTCAGTAGTAACTAATCTATTTTTGACAGTTCGTGTTTAAAACTGGATAATATCTATCCTGAAAATTTCATTCCAGTAGCTTCAGAGGTTGTGGAGTTAATAAGGTTTTTTTCCTGCGACAGATGGTTCAAATCCCTATCCCCAAATATCTTCAGCAATGGGAAGGAATTACACAGTGCCCAAAATAGCTAAGCAAGTTAAGGGTTCAAACAGCATGAATCAAGCCCTTTATCATAAAAATCCCTCTACCAAGGCTTTGGATAAATTATCAGATTTAATGCTTCCAGTTCAAGACACTGATAACTGTATCATCATTGTATTTAATCAATGAAACGCAAAAGACACAATGTAAACTATATTTGAAATACAAAATATGAATGGTCCGTTTTGTAAAAAATAAGATTTATCTGGCAATAGTGTAACAAATGACTTGACTTGAAAACACTTTGGGGTATCAATAGAATACAAAATTAAAAGGCTTATAACACACATGTGCTTATTTACTTCAATATTTCTATTATTGTGGAAACTAACTTAGAGACAATTTTTTGAGCCATCAATGATCAAAGTTGGTCAATGAATAAAAAAAGTAAATTACAATAATCACTATGCAGTCAGTTTTTTGTGAGTTTTTTTCAGGCACTTCACTACATTGTAAGACTATTCAACGGTTGACCCTTTCAATACTAAGGTTATTTCCAATTAAACTACTAACTGGACACCAATATCTGTAAGATTTGCCTGTTCTTATACCAGATAAACCAAATTTCAGTGAACTGACATATTCCAAAAAGTAAGGCTTTTGGCATATGTCAGTTCAGTGAAATCTCATTTATCTGGCATAAGAACATGTATATTTTCAGTTGGGTTAGAATCACGCCTTGCAGTGAAAAGGTTAAGTCTCTCACCTGAATGCCGGACACGGTGAAGTATGGGATTTCAAACTTGACATTGATGGGGGGTTTGCCCTCCAACTCTTCATTCATGACACTTGGAAGTCCAAAGTGGGCTCTCATCAGGTACTCCTTGCCGCCCTAAATGGTTTGGGGAAAAAATAAGAGTTTGATCCATATATTCTTGCAGGTTTTATTATTCAAAACAAGAAAAATTGTTGAGCATATCACGTCATTCATCAAGCACTTTTAAACTCCAGATTTATATTTGGGCAACAACAGAATAAGAAGTGATTTAAAATGAAAAAGTAAATAAAAAGATCTTAAGTTACAAAATTAAAAATCTTAATCCAATTTCAGAAGCATTACTGTATGGATGTATGATCAAAATATTTTTATCACAATCAAAGCAAAATGGCATGATACTCATAAACTTTACAACCATTAATTTCTAAGAAACTACTTACAGGGAAGGATTTGATGGTCCAAACAACACCATTTATCTCTGGCACATATTTACAGTTGCCAACTGTAGTCTTGAATTTAGGAGAGTCAACATCATTGGGTACAGGTATGATGATCTCAACATTGTTGGCAGTTGACCTGCGCTTGAACTGACTCTTGGCCTGAAAAACAAGTCAAGAGTTGAGTCAATAATTTCATAATTAAGATATGCTGAGATAAGATAACTTTATCAATCCCTGAACAGGGAAATCATTTTACAAGTCATTTCACATACAGGAATAGGGATACACAAATTCCGATAAAAAAGATAGTTAAACATTTGATATAGAGAAGAAGAAGTTAGTAAAAAGAAAAACTAAATAAGTGAAATAAATTAATTGAATAATAACAAACTACAAGGAATGATATAAGTTAAGAGGGGTAGAAATTATTTTCTGAAAAACTTTGCCAGAAATTGAAATGGACTTGCACTAAAAAACTCTTTTCATACAATAATTGCAAACAAAATTTTAACATTCAGCAGACAAGTGGGTTTTTTTTCAATCATCAAATTTAAAAAGCTTCGCCATTAACACCCAAAAACACAAAGAAGAGTAATAAAATATGTGCTATGACTTACTTTTATCATGTATTCAACTCGGCTGTGAGCATGTCTCTCAATGACAGATTCCACCCAAATCAGAGGCTTTACCTGGGATATGAAAAAAACCCAACAAAATACATAAATCTGAAAGTGAGCGGTTGTATATGCATAGTAAATATTTCAAGTCATTAACACAGAATCATCCCCATAGACATTGGGACATAAAATGTTTTTCAATATCTAGTCTTTAGTCTTCTCTTTGCAAGACAATTTTGGAATACTCAATCTAGGGTGAGCAACAATGTAATTAGAAGTTAAAATATCTACATGGCGACTTTGGCGATTTCACATTAGAAAGTACTTGGACTGGCCAGGCTAGGACACCTATCAAGACCAAAGTGACAATTCTCACAAAAAGAAATAAGTCAATATTCTTACATGTGTATTCAGCCGGTAGGACATGAGTTCAAATTCTCCATCAGGTGGGATGAATGAGATGGTGCGGTCATTTTCAAACCTTGACAGTCTTACACACTGATGAAATTTGACATCTTCAAGTTCCACAGACTTGCTTTTCCCCCCTAAAAACAAAAGTTATTATACAGATATATATTCATATGCATAAAGCAGGTTTTTGAAATAAAATTAAGAAAAGAGGTTATATCTTCCATACTGTTATCATAAATCTGTCTTGTGGTTTTTCAGTTGCAAAGTTGAATTTTGTCATTATTTGGCTTAGTTTTCAGACCCCACTTATAGTTTGCAGAAAACTAATTAACATCCTGTTCTATCTATAATATTCCAAAAGTACATCCACCTAACAAAAATGTAACTCTTTTCCACATTGGTTGCCAAGTTTTAACATCACTGATCCAGACAGAAAGACAAAGGAGACTTTCAAAGAAAAAGCTTAGGAAAAAAATGGATAAGATTTATTGTCATGCACTAGTGGAAAAGTGGAAAAGTGTATGATATTTGGCCAGAAGAAATAAAAATCGTTTGACGTTGCTAGATAAATGGAAGCAATTCAGCTTACAAACAACTCAGGTGAAACAAAGGGAGTGGTTGACAGGCCGGTATTAAAATCATAATTATAAAATTAATAAATTCATAAACTCAAATCATTTTTGTGAGATTTGGAAACAACTGTAACATAAAAACTAATCACAGATATTGAGCAAAACAATACTTACGCCCTGTGCTTTCAAAAAGCACTTTGTCATTGAGCCCTAGCCTCAATTCTGGCATTCCAGAGAGGAAAACACGCATCTTCACAGCCCCAACAATCTCACTGCGTAATACATTTCCATTGGCACTAACCTGAAAAGATCAAGACCATGTTTAAGTGAAAGAAAGACTTACAATGATAATAAAATTGAGATATTTGACAGCAATAGAAATTTGATGGATAAACTTGTCATATTACTATTAGGGAGGGAATTATCTAGTAAATACTAGAGATTTTGAGACATCTTTCAAAAAGTATTTAATTGAAATCCATCTCATATTATGCTCTCTTGGTTATTATTCTTGATCCATGTATATGGATTTAAACTTTATAAAATAAGTCGAAAACGTGCAACTTCTTTGAATTGTTCGATGTTTTTTTAACACTTAGATATTCTAATGTATATAAAGGGTGGGTATTCATATGGGCATGCCTGTGTCGAAATATGTATGTGTGTTGCTAGTATGTGTACATGTAACCCATAGAGCTGTTTTAGCTACAGAATTGGGAACATTATGAATAAACTTCATCATTTTGACCACTATCATTTTTACTAATAAAAAAAATGAATTACCATTAGATTCACTGACTCAATTACATCAAGAAAAACTTCATTCTTCCTATATTTCACATGCTCTGTTCTCCAAGAGACAGCATTTGTTACAGCAGGAGGGGGGCGTGGTGCAATCTCCAGCTTTTGCCCTTCTTGCGTGATATACCTGAAAATGTAAACATAATCTTATAACTGTAAGTGACCAAAAAAACTTTGGGAGGGAAGTTACAGGGAGTTTCTTGAAAAGAAAAAATGAGCAGGCATACAGCAACAGCATATCAAAGCAATAAACAATTCTATTTTCAGCTGAAATCAAAACTACGATTCATTCATCTTTACTTCTAGAAAACTGTTTTTAAAAACTGAACAACACTTCAAGGACAAACAAATCTATTTATCTATTGTTTCAAGAATAACAAATATCTTATCTCTATTCTACGAAAAATGTAACTTCCACGTTAAAGGGGAGGGGGGAGATACAGGGAATTCCTGATCTTCAAATGCCACTTCCCAAATAGTAATTTACTAGTATCTAGTCTTTTCTATTTCTCAATCAAATCTGATAACAAAATCGAAGATGGCAAGGGTGAGGAAATATTTCCATTTTGACATTGTTTTCCTTTGATCATAATCTATACATGCTGCCTCCAGACATAATGGTTAAAACTCTTTGTCTTTAGCACAAGCCAAATGTGGAACATCTTTAGTAATAAAGAAAATCATGTTCTGGTGCCATCCTACTACCTCCTCATGATCAACATAGTTGCAACCTCAAGACAAATTCATCATAAAATAACAACCAAATCAATGTGATATGTCTAGAGATAACCAAGAGCAATGTAATCTATACTTACTCCTGGAGTATTTTACTGTCTGTAGTCTGAGGGTAGCCAAAGTCCATGACTTCATCTAAAAGCTCATAAATAATGACAAAATTGTCCCGTATTGATTCCTCCTCTAGCTCTTTAAAATATTCTGCAAAAATCTGGATACAAAAGAAAGAAGAAAAAGTCCAGAACAAAACCTTTAAAAAATTTTCATGAAAGTGAAGAAAATAATAATAATATCAATTTTTGTTCACCCCTTGTGTCGCTAAAAATTTCTTAATAATCAAAATATTAACGATAATAACAATATTAACTGGCTACCGTGGCTCAAAATTTACAACAGTTGAAGACTCACATAAGGTGCATAACTTCAAAAATTCAATCATGTGTAAGTACATGTTGCATAAAATCTCAAATAAATTATGAAATAAGTAAAGTCTTGACCTTTTTCAAATGCAAAAGAAATACTTTGCACACTGAGAAAAAATTGCAATCAACAATGGAACTGTCAAAACTATTTGTTTACAAAGATGATTTACCTGAACTATCTTGTGGAGGAATGAAAAAACAAGAGTAACATTGGCATTTTTCTTGCTTGTTGCTACCAGATACAAGTTGTTGTACTTGATGTACATAAATGCAATATCTCCATGTTGAATTATTGGCGAAACAATGCTCTCCTCTTCTTTGTCCATCAAAAGAGTCATAAACTTATCAATGGCTGACATGTCTATGTCACCACGATAGTTACGACTTATCATCACCTGTAAGTGGTAAAAATTAAGAGTGTATTTTGAAGTTTGTAAATTTCCCTATCATCATGTAACAAATAAATAAGCACAAAAAGCATTTTTGGTAAAAATTAAAAAAAATCTAATTTGCTAACCGATTGAGTTGTGTGATTCCAATTTGCAATTTCATTTTGTGTAATGACTGTTTTAGATTTTATTTTTGTTTTGTTTTCTACACCTCAATACTGCATCTTCAAATCTTGGGGCCCAGCTCTATGTCTGATTACAAATGGAGTGATGGGACATGTGATATGCCTCTGCAACCAAATACAACCAATCTCAAGGAGGCGATCAGCCCACTGTGCTGAGTCTTTGATTAACAAGACGTTTTTGGACTTGTTCCTTTGACTTAGCCACACAACATTTTCTTTTGCTTCAGCATTAGCTTCTCTAAAAATTTAATCAGAAAAATTGTTGTCACAAAAGATGTTTTCTGTATTTTTTTTATCCAGCTATTCATAACACAATAAGATTTTATATGACAATTTTAATTGAGGATCATTTTCATATCTACAAGCCATGAATAGTTTGGATCATTCTTTTTCTGATCCCATTAAGAATTTAGACGATGTAATAAAATCATATATTCTCTGCCACTGTTGCTTACCTTTCCTTTCACATCAAGGATGTAAATTGCTGACGCAGACATGGTGGCAAAAGGTTGCAGCTTTTACCCTAGAAATCAAAAGAAAATTCAAATATTCAATATATTTTGATACCAAAGAGAGAGGCACATAGATCTATGATGTTTGTTTTCAAAACAACAACAACAATCATCTTGCCCTGGCCCATAACAAAATTATCTGCTCTACGGGCTCAAGTGGTCGAATCTGGTCTCCGAACCATTAGGTCAGAGGTTCGAATATTGACTGGGTCTAAGACATGAAATTTGGCATTTGAGCAGCTGTCCTGCCAAGCATTCTGCATTATGGGAACAGTAGTCAGAGTGATTGGCCAGCCGGGTGTCAGTATACTGTGACTTGGCAAGATATTTGAGTGAGCTTCCCATTTATACCTGAGTGGCAGCACATTCACTTTTCTAGAAAGCTCTGCATTTGATATGATGTAAATTGTGTTGAAAAGCGTGTAACTGGAAGCGACAAACAAACCCAAAACCAGTTCCATACCTTTAAAAAGATATCATTTTTGGGGAAAAACAATCCATAGTAAAGTGTGGAATGCAAAAGGCTAAGAAATTTTCTGTACTCGCTAGATCCCTCTCCAGCCCATTCCTGATCATTAAAAATCAATTAATTAAACACTTGGGTTGCCAAGCCTTCTATGAGAAAATTTACCCTTAGTTGCAAGATATTTGACTCAGATTAAAAAAGTGGGTGGTTAAAGGGAAAAAATCATAAATTCCATTATATTACATTATTGTAATCCTTATTCAAACTTTCAGATGATACGGATGTTCCAGAAATATTTTCTACATTTATTCAAATATGCAAATTAAATTCCCCTTGGCAGCTATTTTAGATTTCTGAGTAAATACAAACTTTAGCACTGACAGTCTGCCTGTGACAGGATCTCTGCTACTGGTGTAAGTAAGAAGTAATTCTGCAGGGTTCTTTGCTTCAGAATATTCTTAAACTTAAAGCTTCTAAATTACCAACTCGCAGCTGTTTAGCCACGCCCACTCTCCGATTTATAATTCAAAATAACATCCCTATGGCTCTAAATATGGCACCAAGACTTCATCACGACCATACCGAATGTCCTCTTTCGCACACTTATTGTGCATGCATACTCCCAATCCCACGGCCATTCATTAAAAATTAGTTTCAATCGATATTGCTTCAATCCTTACTTTCTATCTTCTTTTAATCATAGAAACCTTGTTTGAAAATGAAAGGCCTGTTATTTCTCTTGGTTTTATAAATTTTTCTCCTAAAACAATAATACAATTAAGATTGTACATGGCGCAGTAAGACTCAAATAAAGGGCACCTAGAGTGAAAGACACTTAAAAAACGAAAAAAAAGGAACGTAAAACAAAGAACGCTAGACTTGTCTATTTGGAGTAGCTTAATGACACGGTTGCATCAGGTGTTTATTACTTGAGTTTGAATAAAGGTTTAAATCATGTAATTAAAGAGCGCTACACAGTTTCAATTCCTCCTCACTCTGCAAGACTCGTTCAAGCAATCCTACAACAGGTCTATTAGGCTAGTACCAGACATGAGTCTTCAGGTGAGTAAGTCTAGATTCTAGACTTCTAGCTAGTGACACACACAAAAAATAATCTACCTTGATCAGTTCAGATTTGTTCTTCTTCTCCCTTCTAAACTGTAAAGCATTTTAAAAGGCAATCACGGACAATCTAGTTTAGCGTCTAACATTCACCTTATCCTAGACTAGAGTTGGCCTGACTTGAGGTTAGACGTTCTATAGACAGAAGAAGCAGGTTAGACCGGGGTCTATTCATAACAATCGCGAATCTCTGGATAATAAGGCCTGACAAAAAAAACGATTAAGCGAGGCACTTAAATTCTTCTCCAAAAGATAATTACTAGACAAATAAGTGTAATCTAGACTATGTACACAACAAATAAATTGTGTGGTTACCTCTGCACCAAATCTCTTTTTCTTTACACTTTTAGATGATTTGTCAGAACTTCCTGTCGGCCATTGCGATGGGGGGGATGGATGTCGGATGACGGTGTTGGTGGCAGAGGGGAGGCGAGAAAGGTAGATCTATCTGTTCCGGAAGTGGCCGAATTTACAAGTTTCGATTCTACGCCAGTGTGGCTTCTCTCCTGATAAACAGCACTGAATAGCGACTATGATTTGAAAATTGTGAACATCAGTAAAATCTCTCCCTCTAAACCTCAAAAGTAGGCTCGTGGCACAATGGGAGTTCCAGCATTTTTTCGATGGCTAAGCAAAAAGTATTCATCACTGATCGTGCATTGTGTTGAAGAAAAGGCAAGTTTGAGACAAAAGCTTTGTTTCCACACTTGTTTACAGTCTCTTAGAATGAGGTCTTTTCAATGATGCATGCCTATCTATATAGTCTTGCGTTTTGTGACATTCTAACGTCCAGAACTTAAGAGAAATGATTCAATATTGTTTGATTTATTAGAAACATGTTTATTTTATACATCTTGTTGTAGATCACTCTGTATTAGCCTTTAATGGATTTGATGCATTTTGACTGTGATAATGATTCAAATGATTGTCTCTATGTTCTGGTTTTTTAGCTTCTTTTAGTCTAGGCTAGACCCTAGTTGGTATTGATTTATAATTAAGATCTGCCCGTTTACAGTAATGTGTTAAAACATCAGTTTTAGATGCCTTACCATGAGTTACAGATTAAGATCTTGCATTATTGTGGAAGTGTTGCATTTATTCCAAAGTGGTGGTCATGAGACACCTTGAAATGTTTGTCAATGTTCTAGAATAGAGGCACTTTCAGTAATGGACTCTGCTTATCCTTAAGGTAACATTGAACTTTTATCTTCAATTTATTCTTTTCAGGCAAAGGAAATCAATGGGGAAAAGGTTCCAGTGGATAACAGCCAGCCAAATCCCAATGATGTGGAATTTGATAATCTCTACCTGGACATGAATGGAATTATCCACCCTTGTTGTCATCCCGAAGACAGGTAAAAATTTCATTCCTTAAGGTGTGTGTCCACTGGTAGGTTTTAGGTATAGAAAAATAAAATGGTAAAGTCTTGGGTGTTTCAATTGGTGCGATTTTGGAATCGCACCAATAGAAACACCCAAGCCTTTTCCATTCCGTTTTTCTATTCCTAAAACCTACCAGTGGACACACACTTTTAGATGTGATGCCTCCTTTAATTTTATTACCTTGTTTTAAATCCTAAAATTGTGCTATAAAGTATGGTTTCAATGGGTTTGAGTGTTAATTTAATAATGCAAACGCGCAACTTTTTAAATATTAGTCTAATATTAAATATTTCAATGGTTGATGTTCAAGCATATTGAAATTTTTCTTTCTTTTTTTTTTTTTAAATTGTGATCCTCAATCTTTACACTTCTTTGTATTG
This sequence comes from Melibe leonina, assembly GCA_031471865.1. Taxonomy (NCBI): domain Eukaryota; kingdom Metazoa; phylum Mollusca; class Gastropoda; order Nudibranchia; family Dendronotidae; genus Melibe; species Melibe leonina. The sequence goes on along the minus strand of JAUEKZ010191349.1, from coordinate 12,216 downwards.
CAGGCCCGCCCCAAAGAATGAGGATGAAATGATGATCCTGATCTTTGAGTTTGTGGATAGAATTTTTTCCATTGTGCGACCAAGACGTCTTCTGTACATGGCCATTGATGGAGTGGTAATTTCATTGACTTTAGAAAAGTGTATTTTAGATGTTTCTTTTTAACTCACTTGCGCCTAAGGCATTTTTCGGCTAACAGCGGTTGACGTCTGAGGTTTTTGGGTTGTTTTTTTTTGTTTAAAAAAAAAACAATAAAGCTATTGATTTAAAATTTAAAACAATCCATAGTAAAGTGTGGAATGCAAAAGGCTAAGAAATTTAGATATATGCGAGATAAAGCTAAGGTTAGAGGGGTTTGAAGTCGACAACGCAAGGCTTGCGTGGCCGACTTTAATTGAAATGCTGTCACGCAAAACATCTGTGGTCCGGCGCAAGTGAGTTAAAACATTGTAGATGACTTTTTATTATCTGTGAATTTATCAAAATATTTCCTATATTGAGGAAATGATGCAGGTTAATTTGATTACCTTGTTCTCTTCTCAAGGCACCCCGTGCAAAGATGAACCAGCAGCGATCTAGAAGGTTTCGGGCTTCAAAGGAGTCAGAGTAAGAAGCATTTTGATGTCTTATGTTTGAGCAAAAGTAGATAGTGCTCAGTTTGTTCTTTTTAAATTTTTTTTTTTTTTTAATTTATAAATTCATTCATGTATTTATATTATGAATTTTTGGGAAAATAATGTTTTATTTGAAGGTTATAGCATCTTTGTATTTGTGGATTGCTCAACTTGAAACAATTTTTTTTGGCAGGGAAAAAATCAATGACTTGGCTCGTGTCAGAGAACAAGTGTTAAGTAATGGTATGTACTTGCCCCCAGAAAAAGCAAAGGAAGAACATTTTGATAGCAACTGTATTACACCTGTGAGTAATGAAGATTTAATTTATTGTTTTTTTTAATTCGCTGACATTGAAATCAATGTATTTTTCATTTGAGAAAGTATCATGTTTATTTATTTTGTCTTATTAATTTAATATGCTTGTTTTATGCTTTATTTTTTATTTAGAATTGTTGAGTCTCTTTATAAAAGTAAACTCTTTGAAACAAAATTTTTACCTTTGAATGTGATAATTTTTTGCAAGTAAATATTGCAAGGCTTTTTAGAAAATGTATAATTTTATAAAATTGCCTGTTACAAATATATCTGACACCAAAATGAAAATGAACAAAGGAGGAATTTTTAGATTGTTATATGACGGCAAGAGGGATTGTAATTTTTTTTTTATTGGAATACATATGCAATTTTCCTTGAAGGTGAATCCATACATTTTCCAAGGCTGGAAATCTCGCGATCATTTTCTTTTTTGAGTGAAAAACTTGCTTTACATTTAAAAAAAAATAAAAAGGCTATGTGATTGGCCCTATCCTGGATGACAAATTGTGTTCCATTAAGAGATTTCCATTGAATTTTTATTCCTGTTCCTCTCTTTCCATAGGGCACTCCATTCATGTTCAAGCTGGCTGAATGTCTGAGGTATTACGTTCATGAGCGCTTGAACAGTGATCCTGGTTGGCAAAACATCAAAATCATCCTATCAGATGCTAACGTTCCAGGCGAAGGAGAGCACAAGATTATGGATTACATCCGTAGGCAAAGAGGTACGGGATGCTTGAAAGTAATCAACATGGTCTATGATCATTTATAGTACAGGAAGACAGAAACACAACTGTATCCTCTGGTATTGTATAGAAGTTAGAAAAATATAATTTTTTCTTAACAAAAAACAAAACAAATCATGGCTAAAACATGTCAACTTTCAAAAGCCTATTACATAGGGTATGAAAAGGAGGATAAAGATTTGTTTGCTACTCAATTTTTTCAAAATGTGCGTGAAGATGTCAATCCAATTATACACTTATAAGCAAAATGGCATCCTGAAAATACTCAATTTTGGGACTTTTTTTTTAATCCTGACATTCATGGACAATTCTGAATCTTGATTGCAACGTCATATTGTCAGCTTGTTCAATCTGAAATTTAAACTTAGACCCAGTGATCGCTCCAAACATGCCAAGGCAAATATTAGCTACACAGCACATTGTGTTGCAATTTTGCTGCACATTACACTTGACAGCAGAAGAGCAAGGTTGAAACATTACTCCGATGATATTTGTTGCTATGCATGAAAAGTTCAAAAATGGACATATCAATGGCAAAGAATAGTTTATTGTTATTGTAGTTTTGCTCTGTTTGTGTAACCACCAATAAGAAATGAACACTCGGCAGTCCTTTGATGTTATAAGATGCAAACAGTTGGCATGTTGATAGGTCTAAGTTGTTGTGATATGATTTGATTCATTTATCTCCTAGACTGTCTGAAATGTAGCATTTTTGTGTGTCACTGGGTTCTTAACTTTTTAAAATCATTCTCTCGTATGAAGTGGTTCTGAATTTTTTTAAAAAGCTACTTAATGCTCTCAGAAGATATTATGTTGAGGCGCCCCTGGGAATTTTTCAAGGGGAAGGTGACAGGGGTATAGAAATGAAATGAATAATTATTATTATTATTTGTTGTTTTCTGCTCTGCAAATTAATTTGTTGGGTACTATGGTATTTTTTGTGGTTAACTCTTTTTTTTTTGTCAAGTTACAATGATTATTTTGTATTAATGTTTCTGCTGTCTCATATAATAATTGATATCAGAAATGATAAAAGAAATATTATAGCCAATGCTAGCAGTGTTGTTTTGTATTGTATTGAGTTTTCCTATTTGTCTTCAGCCCAACCAGACCACGACCCAAACACCCACCACTGCCTTTGTGGAGCTGATGGTAAAATATGCTTTATGTCCTTTTTTATCACATTGTCATATTTCCTATCATTATTGCAATAATTTGTTATCTATTTTTAACAAAACTGAGATCATTTGTCACAATCAGCAATGCTCGTCATTTTCAATCAGTTTATGGAGCTTATAGCACACATGTATGTTTTATTGTCAACTTCATCTTTTTATTTTCTGTAAGTAAAATAAATAGTTATCCTTTTAGAAGCAAAGTGTCTATTTTAACTATTGTGTGAGGAGTATTGTTGTTTCTGTCGTTGGGACTTACTTAACAAAATCACATTGAAGACACACTTTTCTAATTCATTAATTCTTTTCTTTCTTTCTTTTATTCAGCTGACTTGATCATGCTTGGTAAGTTTTTTAAATTCATGCAAACAAGTTTTTTTAATCCTTCAGATAAGAAAGATGTTACCCCATTAAAACATTGTAATATATATTTGTCAATCACATAATAGGTGAAATGAAAATCAGTAGATCAGAGGTTTGGACCCTGACTGTCTGTTATACCTGAAATGTTTTAATCATTAGCATTTAAAAAAATAAATAAATATTTAGACCGGTTCGCCTAGTGTCACTTTACTGTGAACTGGTGAGATGTTGGAGTGACTTCGTTGTTGATCCCTGAGTTAGCTTGTCCAGAGAGCCCCACTTTGGTATGGCCTACATTGTATTTAATAAGGTGTTCGCAAGAACATGTCAGTGCTCTAGTAAAACCCTTGATTAGGGCACATTGGTATGACACACGCACTGTGCAATAAGATCAAGGTCCTCATTCTACTGGGGATCCTATGGCCTACGAGACGACTGGAATGAGAATGTGAACTAAAATTATGATGAAAGCCTCATTTCGTCCATTTTGTTAGTAGTGTGTTTATAGTTGATACAAGGGTGATTGGGCTGATGTATTTTCTCATCTCATTTAATCTGAAGAGGATACTAAATTGTATAAGGCTCAAAGAGAGAAAAATGGGGATTTCAATTGTCCTTATCAAAAACTCACTTTATATGAAGTGCATTGTACTAATAATATAAGTCTGGTTCAATATTCCCCTGTTCATCAGACTTCATTTAAGCACTATACACATGCATCAATATAATGTCTTTCATTTTGTTTTTGCTGTTATCTCTCTTCAGGTCTGGCAACACATGAACCAAACTTTACCATCATCAGAGAAGAGTTCAAGCCAAACCCGCCCAGGCCATGTGATCTTTGTGGCCAAATGGGTATGACTCTGTTTAAGCATTGTGTATTTAATAACACCATATGAATTGGGAGGAAAAGATACAGTCAAAATAAATTTGTTGTCAAATACCTGTTTCATATATCCTTCTTGTCTTTTTTTTTTCTCCGCTTTTTGTTAAGTTCACAAGCCACCCCTATACTTACATTTTCTTTCTTTCTTTTCGATTTTAGGTCATGAATTGAAAGATTGTGAGGGTCTTCCATCACAAGTTTCTGATGAGGTAAATTTAAAAGTTTTAAGTATCTAAGTTATTGATATATATATATATATATATATATATATCAATATCTATGCCTTTAAATGTATCTAAAACTTTGATAATTATTTTTGAAACCAAGTGTAAAATATATATAAAAACAGTATTTTTATGTACCGTTGTATGTGAATACATGAAACTTTTTGTTGATCTTCAAAGCTTCTTTAGCTTGTTATGAATGTATAAAATGTATTTATTATTATTTTGTGTTAGACTGTGGCAGTGCCAGGGGTGGAACAGCAGTACATCTTTGTCAGGCTGTGTGTCCTGAGGGAATACTTGCAGACAGAGCTACAGATGCCTAACCTGCCGTTCCCGTATGATTTTGAGGTACATAGATAAAGTATTCTCTCTTCTTCTTTTTTTCTCTCTCTCTCTCTCTCTTTTCATTTTTATTTACAGTTTTGTTTGATTTTTATGTGCATGTAATATGCCAAAAAAGTGTTAAGTTTCTTAGTAAAAAAAAATGATAATAGTATTGTTGATTATGTATTAATCTCATTCACAGTTACTGTTGATGCATTACTTTAAATGTTCTATTAACAAGCTGTACAATTGATTTTGGAAATGGGTTATATGTTATCATGATAATTGATTTTTAAGGTGTCCAGCTTCTCCTTTTCAATTTTCTCTTGGTCTTGCAGATTGAAAACTGTTGCTCTATTTTTAAAATCTCAGCATATTCTATTTATACAATTTTGTTTTGCTTAGAAATGAATAAATGTTCCTGTTCAATTTCAGAGAGCTCTGGATGACTGGGTTTTTATGTGTTTCTTTGTTGGAAATGATTTTCTTCCTCATCTTCCCTCTTTGGAAATCAGGTAGATATTCACATGTTATAACTCATTTACATCAACCCACCCATCTACCCATTCTTTCTCTCTTTGAAGTACTTGTGCTCATTATTTTGATGCCTTTCATATTTTATCCTTGTTCACACTTTGGAAATAATTGAAATCTTACCCCGTTACAGTGAACAATTTTGATTGATTTTAAGATAAGATAAAAATAACTTTATTATCTTGAGATTGGAAATTATGATTGTGTTACACAAACATTTATACACAAACAATTTTATATATAGCTTTATTTGTTAATGTTTAAGGATCTTGTTGATTGTGATCTGGGCTAATTCATCGGTTTATTGTTTTTTTCTCTCGCAGGGAAGGTGCCATTGACAGGTTGGTCAAGCTGTACAAAAACACTGTTTACAAGACAGGGGTAAGACCGGTTCCTCCATCATTTATTTCATATTATTAACCTAAGTAATTTTATTGCTTATTGTCAGCTATTGTATTGATAGAAGGGAGCAATAGAGAAAGGGGTGGATTTTTTTCCCTTAAGATATTGATACGCTTTTTAAAAATTTACTGTTTCTTCTTTTCAGGGTTATTTGACTGACAGCGGTGTTGTCAACCTCAGTCGTGTCCAGTTGATCATGGCAGGTAATGGATTGTTCATGCAATACTGTATATCAAGTCTCTCTCTGAATGATTTTGTATGTCATGTCAAAGATTAGAAAAATCTTTTTTATGTTTTTAATTATATATAATGCTACAATCTTATTTTATCCACTGCAATGATGTGAGGAAACTTGGGCAAAGAAGTTTACTCCCAATTGTTCACTGCACCTAGGTGTAAAATGTGTCCAAATATACCTTTTAGATGGTGAAAGTAATCTGCAATAGACTGGTGTCCTGTCCAGAGGATGGCAATAATTGCTACTTATCCGCTTTATACTCTAGAAATCGGGATACGCTATGGGCCAGTATGCTCCGAAGGACATGCAGGGTTTCTCTTATGACCTGATACACACCTCAGTATGGGTGGAATTACCAATGGCAACAGTAATCCTTTCATTATCATCAAGTATAATCTTGTGTAGATTATTCCACTTCATATCATAAAAGGCTCTTTTTTACTCATTCTGTGCATCTCCTATTTAAACTAAAGAATAATGTGTAATTTTCAAACCTTTCTCTAGATCTTGGCAAAGTTGAAGATGAAATTTTCAAAAAAAGGCGAGATACTGAGGTAAATACTTTTCATGCTACTATGTGGTCATGAAAATAAAGATTTGTTTCAATTTGGCTCCTGAGTTAAGTTTTGTATCAAACTTGAAATTTCCTTTTGTAAAATAGTAAAATATTAAATTGATACCCCGAGGTCAAGTAAAATTTGTCATATTTCTGTATTCCATGGAAAGGATTGTTCTTTTTCTTATGTTATTAAACTAAAGCTACGTAACTGGCTGATAGAAAACCAGGCCTTACAATCCTCTATCTAGTCCATGAAGTCAGACTTGTGTCGTTCTTTCACAGGCTTACATACCTAAGCTGTGGTCTTCCTTTTTTAACTGAATGCCCATGGATAGATTAAGAAGATATAAATATTTTGCAGAGGAAAATTGAATTTTTTAATGTTTTTTTTTCTTTTCTTTTTTTTCAGCTTCACTTCAGAAGGAGAGACAAGGATAAGAAGAGGAGAATGAAACAGGTAGTGTTGATGAGTAAATGCATTTTATAAATAGAAATGGAAAGGCTACAGTGTTTTTTATGCTTAAGTTTTGTGAGTTTTGCTCCATACATGGTCAAGTTGTAGTGAGTTCTTAGGGTAATTTTTTTTTTTTCATTTTGGATCACTTGGTATATTGTGGTAGTAAAACTTTGATTGCTATTTCTTTTGACTTATTTTCTTGTATGCAGCGTTAATTTATTCCCTTTTTCCTTCGTTTTTGTTTGTTTACAGCAACAAAATGCTCAGAAACCAAAGTGGATGATGGGAGGACAGTTTGCTCCTCAGGTAATAATAATGCTACTGGCTTCTTTGTCATTGGATTGCTATTTTATTAAAAGAAAAAAATGAACAAAGCAAAATTATGGACCGCAACAGTATAATGTGTAATCCAATGTATAAGCTTGTGTTATTAGTATTCTTGATATAAATGGGACTTTTTAAAAATTAGTTTCTTTATTTATTAAAACAGGCCCTTGGCTCCAAAAGAGCAGGTTTAGGCTTTTCTAGCGGCCCAGTGTCTAATCCAAGGCAAGCAGCTTTTGAAGGTCGCCAACAGAGCATGTCTACCATGGGAGGGGCCAGTGCTGAGCTGAAAGAGCTGATGCAACGGGAAGGACAGGACTCCAGGGGACAGAAGCGTCCGGCAGAGCACCAGGGTGGCAGGGGAAAGGAGGATGACAGCGATGAAGAACAAGAGCCGGCTGATAATGTTAGGTGAGCAAGTTGTCAGTTAAAGCTCAATGATTCATCAGATTTAGAGTATTGTAAATTGATGTCACTGGATTATTATTGACACTTTCACAGCTGAGTCTGATTTTAACCATACAGAACATGCAAAATCTTCGAAATGTACATTTATCCGATATAAGAACATGTCAATTTTGAAAAGAATATAAAATAGCACTTTATTTATCCCTCGATATACGTCTCTCAAACTGAACATGAAAGGCGAAAGTTAAGTCTGAATTTAAATGGAGTGTTTTTTTCTTTTTAATTCTTGTTTCTCTTTGATTCCTCAGACTTTGGGAAGATGGATTCAAGGATCGCTACTACCAGAACAAGTTTGATGTTGGCCCTGGAGACGTAGCGTTCAGGCAAACTGTGGTAGATCATCTCTCTCTCTATCTGTCTCTCTGTCACGAATATGAACTATTGTATTATCCCTATGAAGGGTACCGACCCCAATAAGCACACCGCTAGTGGTCTTGTAGAATTTTGTGTAATTTCGTGATCATTTAACTTAAACAAATTTCATCTAAATTTTTCATGTTATGACACACTACTACCACGAAATACTAAATACTGCAAACATCTTAATTACTAAATTGATGACAGTAGATGGTGTGGGAGAAATCCATCCATGAAAATGCATGAATTATTTTCACCTCATGATATCGTAGACTTTCTTCTTTCTCTTCGTAACAAATAAGTGCAACCTATTGAGTCTTATTTACTAATTGCATGGTGTGTCTGATAGGGATGATACAGTATTTCATATCAGTTTTGTTAATGAATATACTAACGTATGCCATAATTGATCGCAACTTCATAATAGGCCAAAAAATTTATTATTTTCCTTAATTTTTTACCTACTTGCTTTAAAACTATTTATCATAATCAAGGCCATGGTTTAGTTTATTTCTGTATTTGTAAAATTCTGTCGGTAGAATATTTTTCTCTTCACTTTTCAAAGGTCCCATGAGGGAAATAACAGATTAATTAGTTATGCATTGTAATACTCTGACACTGATGTTTTGATGAAAGGTTTTTTATAGGACTATTTTAGGTTTCTTGATCCTTGTCTTGTCTTATTGTATATTTCACTTGTGTTTCTCTGCTGATATATTTTGTTCATATTTTTCTGTCAGGCCCACCACTATGTGAGAGGTTTATGCTGGGTATTGAGGTACTACTATCAGGTAATCATTAGATAAAGAGCAACATTCATAGGGGAAGCATTTTCTGTCCTAATAGACATTTTACTTCTTTAAGGAAGGGGAGGAATGCCTCACATTGTATCATGTCGCAATGTTGCATGAGAATTGGAGCTGAATTACTCTTCTTATCATAAACAGTATTTTATTTCAGCTATTGTTTCTTTCTCGATGGGGTTAGAATATTCTCACTTTATTTACATGTGCCTAGTTTTTTTGGTACCTGCGTATCATTTAGAGGCTTTTCTCTCTCTTTTTTTCTTAAGAAAAAAAAAGAAAAACTACTAAATACTTTACATGCTCTTAAGTTCTTATGATAGCTGTTAGCTATAAGTTAAAGCACCCTCGAGTGTCAATTATTGTTTTTACAACATCATGACAGCCAGCAATGGAAATCATCATTTCTTTTTCTTTTTTCAATTTTAATCCTTTCACTTTGCTTCTTCTCTCCCTCCCCCAACCCCTTCTTTATTTATTTTGATTGCTGACAGGGCTGTGCATCATGGAAATGGTACTTCCCTTACCACTATGCTCCTTTTGCTTCAGACTTTGTCAACATTGGAGAATTGCCAAACGATTTTGAGAGAAATACAGAGCCTGTGAGTGATTGTGGCTGGTTTATGCTGCAGTTTTGTGGGTCATGAACCATGCCGTATAAACTTTAACAACTCTTTTTGTATTTTTTGTTATGATATATTTGTAAATAAGATAAAATTAGGTAATTTCTTTTTTCACTAATATGCATACAAAATGTGAGAGAGCAATGCCATGTTTATCATAGAAGAGGCATAGAAGACTGCTTTCAGATACATTAGCTATAATTTTCTAATATGAGTATCTCTTTTCAGATAGATTGATCACAAGTTTACCTCACAGTATCTTTAGAAACCATTCGTAAACTCTTTGTTTTTTTCTGCAGTTCAAACCTTTGGAACAGCTGATGAGTGTGTTCCCAGCTGGCAGCAAGAAACATCTTCCTATTACCTGGCAGACCTTGATGTTTGACCCTGTAAGTAGTAAACTACACACATGTAGGATTGGGGATCACAGTGAGATAGGGGACACAGATAGATAGATGTAGTGTGGATTAGGGGATATAGATAGATATTTAAAAGGTAGTGAGAAGGGAGATCAGAGGTGAAGATAAAAGACGGATGAAGAAGGTGAAAATAGATCAAAGGTGGAGAAATATGGTTATGGGGGTAGAGGTGATGGGGAAGGGGGGATAATTCTGTGTAGGAGAGGAAGAGAAGTATTACAATGAATGATTTATGCAACATTGTTTTGTTTGGCTATAACAGGTGAGATAATATCATTTTTAATGTTTTTTTACCAAGGATTCCCCCATTATTGATTTCTACCCAACTGATTTCAAGATTGACCTCAATGGAAAGAAATTTGCGTGGCAAGGTAATTGTAATGTTACTGTCCTGTCGTCTGTCTCCTCTTGCAATGTTTTTCTTCTGTGATTTTTTTAATAATGAAATAAGAAATACTTACCTTGAGGTTGTTATGCGGATGTTGTTGTTTTTTGGGGGTTTTTTTTGTAGTTGTTTTGTTGGTCATGTTCTTTCCCTTAAGTTAGTTGTATCATAGATATTATATATATTTTTTCTTCCTCATATCATTTTTAGGAGTTGCCCTTCTGCCGTTTGTGGATGAATCTCGTCTCCACCAAGCCTTGGAGCCTGTCTACTCAGATCTCACTCCTCAAGAAAGTAGGCATGATTTTTGAATTTTAAAATATTTTTTACCGTTGATCTTGTGAAACGCTCTGTAAACTTGTAACCTACCGGCAGTGATTAGTTACACACATGCACCCTTTATTCTTCATACCCCTGCATGCAGCACATTGTTACATTGTCCATTGACTTTTCTTGTCATCCACAGGACTGAACACTTATTCTATCAAACACACACATGCAAAGAAGATAACAATAAAAATAACACAGATTTATAAACAAAAACCCCACATTGAATAAAGTTTGCTTCCATAATCTAAACACACGAGGTAAATTTATTTTCAGTTTTTTGTTATAGTCTTACGTTTTGGAAGGGGAATAATATGCTAGGCCGTAGTCAAGTTACACTGAAACAGTTTTCTCCCTTGAAAATTTGCTGTAATTCAGCTCCAATCATATTTAGTAGAGTCAATTATTTTGTCTGGTTCCAAGTTGTTGACTTTGTCCGGATCCGACTGCAATAATCATTTGTAAAATGCAAAATGTCAAATTCAATCCACAGAGAGCAGAAATTGTCGTGGCACAGACGTATTGTTTCTTGGTTCAAAACATCCAATTTATGATTTCCTTGTCGGTCTTTATGAAGGGAGAGAGCAAACTGACGTAAGAATTTAATGCTTTTTTCTTCTTTTTTCTTTCTTTCTTTCAAAATCAAAGTAACTAGCTATATCAAAATCTTTAAGATTTGCATGTTCTTATACCTGATAAATCAGAGTTCAGTAAACTGGCATTTACCAAAAGCCTGAAATAAATCTGGTAACTTGTAACATTGAAATGTATATCATTTGTATTGTATAGAAACTGATGAGGTTTGTCTTTAATTTGATTTAATGCATCCTCTTATCATGTTGGATAAATAGCACTTGATCTCTGCTCACTAGGGGTAACGTAAGTTGTTGCAAAGAGTATACATGAATCATTGTGATGAGTAAATGTGAATTGTTTTAAAATTATTGATTTTCAGCCAGTTCCTGTTGATGCTAAACTTACAGAAGGAATGGGAGGAACTGTTTGGTGTACCAGACACAACTTTGAGCAAGGAGGGTAAGGCTAAGGCTTCATGAGGATAATGATCCACCCAATTTACATGGTGCCATAACCCCTAAGATCTGAACCCTTTTAACACTAAGATTATTTGGAACTAATTTACTAATTCTGTAGATGTATCAGAATCTTTAAGTACTGTGCAGTATCAGATAAATAAAATTTCAGTAAACTGGCATATGTCGGTTCATTTAAATCTGATTTATCTGATATAAGAATATATACATTTTGAAGGTTGTGCATAATCATTTCGGTTTGGATCAGAACCCGTTGTGAAAGGGTTAAATACTCTGATGAATCTGTTGTACTTTGTTAAAATTGATATGATACTTGATGATAAGAGTAGTTCATCGTGTTATCATGTTTTAAATTCCAATAGGGCATTCATATTAAAGTTTTTCCAAGATGATAATATTGTATTTATCAGTGATAACAATGACAATGAACATTTTGTGTTTGAATCTTGATTGGCAGAATCGTTCCTGCCCCTGTACCAGGTGTAGAGGATATTACACAGAATAGATGTATCACGTAAGTTTAAAAAAAAATTGTTTTTTATTACCTCTTGTTTCAAATTATAGATCTTTTTTTTTTTCAAAATTGTTTAATGTTATCATTCGAATGGCTTCTCCCCCC
>JAUEKZ010191338.1:0-12262 GCA_031471865.1 Melibe leonina | reverse complement strand
AGATAGATAGATAGATAGATAGATAGATAGATAGATAGATATATAGATATATAGATAGATAGATAGATAGATAGATAAGATAGATAGATAGATAAGCTAGATAGATAGATAGATAAGATACAGACAGAAAAACAGAGAGATATAGAAGATAGATTGATTGATAGACAGACAGACAGGCACACAGACAGACAGACAGGCACACCGACAGGCAAACAGACAGACAGACAGACAGTCGTCTTACCTCCTGCAAGCCAGGTGGAGCTGTAGACAGCAGCTTGTTCAGTTCCTTGTTCATGGCGTTCTGGGCATCTTTGCGCATGGCATCTCGGAACTCGATGTCACTGGACGTCCGACGGTGCCCTTTGACAAAACCTGCCTGTTGACAAGAATATAAGAAAAACATGCTGAAAAAATCTGACCAAAAGTTTTTTTTTCAATTCAATCCTAAAAATTGGTTGGTTCTTGCCTGTTTAACGCCGTTTAAAGCATAATTTTCACAGTATACTGAGCCGTGTAACTTATCCAGTCACAGTATACTGAAACTGGGCCGACTAGTATTAGCATTGTTCCCATAACGCTGAGTACTTGGTGGAACAGCTTCGAAAAATGCTGATTTTAACGTCTATGTTATGACACAGCCCGCCTTAACAGTTCTGTAGCAGGTGCTCTACCAATTGAGCTACGACACAGGGTAATCTTAACCCTTTCACTGCTAAGACACCCAAAAACCTCAAAACGTGCCTGTTCTTATACCAGATAAATCAGATTTACCACCACCACTCCCCCCCCACCCACCCTTTCTCTCACCCCTTCTCTCTCTTCCCCCCCCCCTTTCTCTCATCCCTTCTTTCTTTCTCTCTCTCGCACTTTCTCGTTCACCCTTCTCTCTCTCTCTCTCTCTTTCTCTCTGCCAACCTTTCTCCTACTCAGACACTCTATGCTTATCTGGTAGACTGACGGGCTGCCCACTGCTTCTTACATTACTTCTTACGTCATTATGTAACTTTAAAGGTTACACCACCAACGGTGGCCGATGCCGGTCATTTCTTATCGAGGTGAGGTGGGACGAGGCTAGCCATGGCATGGAATGCATAACGGCCAAGGTAACCAGCTGCAGCTCTCTAAAATAGGGACCTTGCTTCCTCTTATTGCAGTTTACCAAAATGAAAAAAATGTAGAATAGTAATTAGCCAACTCAGAACGGCTAAGTCGGGTAGAAGGGGGGGGGGGGGTTGGGGGGGGGGTCCGAACCCTAGCTGCGTCATACCAAACGATAAAAACGGCATTTTAACAGCTGCCCCTCCACCCCAACACACACACACACACTCGTTGGGCATTAGAGGAACAATGCTTATATCAGTAGGCCCGGTGCCCATATAATAGGACTGGGTGAGATATGCGCGCGAGCATCCCGTTTATCTCTGTGTGGCAGCACGTTAACCTGTCTAGAGAGATCCGCCTTTGACATGGCATCCATTGTATAAGAAAAAGGGGGCGTTAAGCAGCCAGCAACCAACAATAAAAACTAGATAAAGCATGAAACTGTTCTAATACATAATAAATAAATTCCGTGAATATATCCGATTGGCATTATGATAACAGTATTGTACAATGAAATGCTACCCTTCGCAATTGAATAGCACATGGGCGCGGTTGCAATCTTACAACTTTGCATAACAATAAGTCCCCAGAATCTTATTTCATTTCCACTTCGACGTATGTGTGTCCGTTTTGCCTTCCTCCCATTATTCCACTTACTAACACCTGGCAGGTTTTCCCCGTGAGAATATTTTTTGCTGTTTTTTTCCCTCTTCATCCTTTGATAGCGCATCAAGCAGTGTCAGGGCATAGCTCTATAATATATGATGTCTGGTCCCAAATGGAGCAATGGGACATAATGTGATACGTCCCTGCAGCCAATCATAACCAACCGTGGAGCCAGGAGAGAAACTCAGGATCACGACAAAAGCAAGTAAATGATTAGCACACTGTGCTGAGTCTTTATATCTAAAAATACACATAAAACACAATCTCTCTCTTACACACACACACACACACACACACACACACACACACACACACACACACACACACACACACACACGGCAGAATCATGCAGACAACAAATCAAAGTATGAAGCCACAGAATAAAACCGAACCGTTGCGAATCGAATCGATCGCATAATTTGTGAAAGAAACCACCATAAGCACAGGCTGACAATGAATATTGACACGATCTATTATAAAATAACATAATACAATACACCATTTTATAATACATAATATTATGATATAATATAACAATGTAAGACAAAAAAAGCCTGAGTTTATATATAAAGCACAATGCCCATTTAACATGATCAAAGCGCATTACAAGTTAAGGGGTCCCTGACCGATACCACCACATTCAACATTATAGGACGACGAGACATCATGCTGCCGTCGGCTCTTGTGCATTATTTATATTCGGACAAGGACAACACTGTTCTACTTATTCGAATTAACTGACCGACTCAGCTTGACCGCACGTTACTGCCAGATCATGGCCAGGTACTCCTTTTTTTAACCTCAGCACGGTGAGAAAATGAGAATAAAGAGCCTTCTCCAAGGACTCAACTTTGTGTCGTCAGATGACGAATTCGAACCGGGAACCTCTCCGTCGATAAGACCAACTGCCTATCCACTGAGTCACAAAGCCGCGCCGTAAAGCATAACAGACACGTCCCCATCAGCAATACGTACCCCTTCAGCTTTTCCCACGTATTGCCTGGTTTGCTACATGTAGGTCAGGGGCATGACGCAAAACAAGACATTAGCCCGAGTGTAAATTCTAAATTTAGCTCAATTTAGGCACGCATTGAGTGTTTTTACCAGAATTCATTCCGAGTCGAAATCGATCTAAATCTAGAATTTGGTCTAGTCTAGTCTAGTCTAGCATCGTGAAATCGGCCACAGTGTTCTATGATACAAAGCACCATCTTCTTCCAAATACGCACATTCTCAATAATGTCATATCCGCCCTAACTACACACATCAACACCCCCCCCCCCTTCTCCTCCCTTTCACCACCACAATATTATCTTACATTAATGTTCTTACCGAAATAGCAGTGATCCCTTATTTTTACAGGCCCAAGCCACCTCAATAACCTGTTCTACATCACTGTTTCTGAGATACTATCTACACTTTCGTCTTTCTTATCAATATCTTATTTCTATAATCAGCTGCTATGCACAAACACACCACACCTCTGCGCTGATGAAGAGAGGGCGGTTTTTTTTTTCTTATACCAGATAAATTAGATTTCAGCGAACTGACATATGGCATACGGTATGTGTCAGTTCACTGACATCTGATTTATCTGGTATAAGAACACGTACATTTTTAAGATTTTGCATATAATAAAATTGGGCTTGAATCAGACCTCGCAGTGAAAGGGTTTAATGTGCTGCAACACAAAGAACAACGGAGACCTCACTCGAAGACACCATCCTGTCAGAGTAGACTGACACTGACACTGACATCGGACAACAAGTCTTAGCACAGTTCCCCCTAACGCCGAATTCATTATTAATACAGGATTTATTACATTGTGTTTAGATAGTTTTTTCACCCGTTCATTGCTTATTGAATTATATCTACAGCTAATGGGGCCGGTTCCATGTCGCCAGACTTGATTTTAGTCCGAGGCTAAGTTCTAAATTTAGCTCAATTTTAGGCTTTGAATATTTTGACCACTCAAAAAATTGAAATCAATTCACTCCGTACCGAAATCGTGCCAAATTTAGAACATAGTCTCGGACTAAGCTTCGGTCTCGCGTCATGAAACCGGCCCAAGGTGCTTATGGTGCTTCAATCAATTACATTATAGTATAAAAATTCTGCGACCGTGTTCCCACCGACCATCCCAGAGATTAGCTAATTCAAATTAAGCAACAGTAAAATCAAAAAAGAAGAAGAAGACGTGTCGATTTTCTCGTCTTGGGCATGACGCGGTTGGGGTTTGAACCATGGATCTATCAGTTCAGAGGCTGACCCTCTTCCTACTGAGAAGCCGGTATGTATATTATATAAAGTTCTGAGCGCGCGCGCGCGCGCGCGCCCACACACACACACTCACACACACCGCAAGGAAACATTAGGCCTTTGTAGTGTGACAGCTGTCTTCATGACCACAGCCTCCTTCAAGCAATGCGACACAAAAGAGCCAAATGGCCAAGATGAAGACGTAGATGTATGGTTTCACACACCGTAATTAATTCATGAAGCTTTCATGAAGCTTTCATCAATACTATCATCAATATGCATTATCAACCTTTCGATAGCAATTTGAACCTCACGAACTGCCTGTCCTTGTCTATCTGATCAATACAAACATGGACACCCCTCTTTACAATGTATACCTGCATAAACCCATTGCCATAACTTAGTAGACCCGTTGGTTGGTTAGTTGCCAGTTTAACGCACTTTTTACTTTATCAAAGGTGAAGGTCTGCTCTAAATTAGTTAACATAGGGCTCCCTCGAATATCTCACCTAGTCAGAGTATACTGACACCTTGCCAACCAGTCTTATTGTGTTCCGATAACGCCGAGCACCTGGCAGGACAACTGCTCACATGCCGATTTTAACGTCTTAGGTATGATGCAGCGGCCGGGATTCGAACTCCCGACCTATCGGTTCCGAGGCGGACGCTCTTATGCTACGGGTCCGGTAAAGAGTATAAAAAACAGCATTTTAGCAGTTGACCCGCCAGGCGTTAAGACTAGTTTTCAGGGTGTCAGTGTCAATATACTGTGACGGGTTAGACATTATACGAATGGTCCATCCGCTCATCTCCGTGTGGCACCACGATAACTTGTCTAGAGAGCTCCGCCTTTGATGTGACCTATCTACATTGTGTGTGTTTTGTTTAAAGGTAGTCAAACAGGATACAACCGACATTGCATAATAGAGCGACAGTCTTCCCTCCTACAACTACATATGTGACATCAGCAATTCAGTATCATGACCATCTGGTTAGATCGTAATCTGTTACGAATATTGTGAATAAAAAATAAAAATTTCTACACTTTAATACCGCATCATGCAGGATTGGGGTAAAGAGCTTCTCTATGTCTGAAATTCAGTCTTTTGGCATAAGTCAGTTCACTGAAATCTGATTTATCTGGTATAAGAACATGTACATTTTAAAGATTTTGCATGTTTCAGTTCAGTCAGAATCAGACCCCGTTGTGAAAGGGTTAAGGCAACCATAACCAGTCACACAAACCAGAAAGAAACTTGAGATGAAGACAAAATACTCAAACCATAAACATAAAGAACATATTTGTACCTCGGTACGTGGGTAGGCGAATATCAAATAATTCCCAGCACTCTCACAAACTAAAGACTTATTTTTATCACAAACACTGAAATTTACTGAGAACATTTCCCAAGCCCTAAACTTTCTAACGTCACAGTCACAGGTAAATTAACCCTTTCACCACTAAAGACACTAAAACGTTCAAGATCTGCCAGTTCTTATACCAGATAAATCAGGTTTTAGAGAACTGACATATGCCAAAAGCCTGATAATATGTCAGTTCACTGAAATCTGTTTATCTGGTGTAAGAACACGTACATTCTTAAGATTTTGTAGATTTCACATGGTTTCAAATCAGACATCGCCGTGAAAGGGTTAAGACACCGATACACCACAGCCTTTGCCATGTCATCTGCTGTAGAAATTTCGCACGATCCGATAAGGACAGTGTACGAAATGCTAACAAACAGCTAGATAGAGAGGTGTGTATTTGAAAGGGCGAACTCAGCAATATTAAAATCTATAATCTCTTCATTGTGGCCACTCTCTTAACCCTTTAATACTTAGGTCTGATCCATGCAAAATCTTCAAAACAAACGTGTTCTTATACCAGATACATCATGTTTCAGTAGAATGACATATTCCAAAAGCCTGTCTTACCGTCTTTTGGTATACATTAATTAGTCCATTGAAATTTTATATATCTGATACAAGAGCAGGCAAATCTCACGATCTTGATGTATCTAGCTAGGCAGTTTGAGAAACAACCATAGCATTGTAAGAGTCGAGGTAAGAGGTAAGAGAGAGCGAACGAACACAGACCGGTTTCATGACGCGAGACCAAAACTTAGTCCGAGACTATGTTCTAAATTTGGCATGATTTCGGTATGGAGTGAATTGTTTTTAATTTTTTGAGTGGTTAAAATATTCAAAGGGAGCCTCGGACTTAAATCTAGTCTCGCGCCATGAAACAGGCCCATAGAGCCGGGGCTAATACTGGATTGTCTCTGTCTCTGTAGTGTGAAGCCGACAAGTCACGATGGAGGCCATTCTCGAATAGCAAGGATGCTGATCTATCGCAACCCCTAAACCCCTATTGTGGGTTGGTGACCCTTTATTTAATACCCGGGGGGAGTAAATTTCTTTGCCCATGAAACTGAAAGTCCCCGGTCAATGTTCACGACTCGTGGATGATTTTCCACGAAAAAAAATACTGATTCGAAAAAAGATTCTTGTCAGTTTCTTTTTTTCTTATCTTGATGGCAAAACAAAGCCAAATATATCAACATGATATTTTTATGAACTGTCAATTCCTGACGTTAAAAAAAAAAAATGAATCCGTACTTTCTACTATAAATATTATAATCATCCCCATGTATTCTTTCTTTTCCTAAATGTTATAGAATTGTAGGATACATATTTATGCGTGTTGTATTTGCGCACACGCCTATATTAACAGCCCAAAGTGACATCGACCTATTGTTGCTTAACCGGCTGTCCACCCCCCCCCCTTAACCCATACCCTTACCCCCTCCTTTTCCCTTTAAAATTGCCAGATCGAGACAGTCCTGATTCTAACGGAACGGCTGGCCGCTATGTTGTTCGAGCCCGAGGCCTACCAGTTGACAGTTGTGTGTGCACCTTAACCCCACACCACTGGGCCTCACCATTCAACATTCCCCAACCCCACCCCTTAAATAAGGTTGTGTTGGTCTGCTTTTGTTGTGGTTTGGCTGTGTGTATGTGGACCGTTGTATCAGCTGGTGACATCAGCTGTTGCCCTGATCTGCAGCTGTGATTTGAGTTTGAGCAACATCCCCCACCCTCATCCCTCTCCCACCCCAAGATATGCCCCGTCGGTCATTACTTAATTCCCAATACGCACATATCTTTTTTTTTTAATTATTGGAGAGGGGAGGGGGACAGAATCAATTTGATCTATAAAATAAAAATCAATTTATTCAGGATAATGTTTTTTCTTGTCCCCGCCTGAGATTATAATTATAGTCGCTAAGAAGAGAAAAAGACGTGGCACAGACTCAACCAAAATAAATGATCTGGGTTCGACTTTGTCCTTCGCTGGCGTTTCGAGATATTCCTGGCCTCCATGGGAATTCACATCCGATTTGTCCCTTTACTTTACGCCTAGGTACGTTAGTCAAAATACTCACAACGATGCCAGCATGGTACAAACACACAAAACTGTGTGTCATGTTGTCAGTCAGTCAGACAAAACGGTGAAAAGTGACAACGGGTTGTTACTATGACGTCAAATGCAATGAGATTATAATATGCTGTGTGCGTTGAGTCAAAAAATCACAACAATGCCCGCATTGTATTAACACACAGAATTGTGTGATAGTGTCATTAAAAGGGGGTGAAATTGAAAACTGCTCTCTTATTGTTGCTGACATGTTGTGATTATGACGTCAAACGCAATGGGTCTAGCTAATAATTTGAGAATGTAATCTGCAGCATATCAGTGTCCGTGGTGACTACTCCGTGCCAATTATCATTCTTCTCACACAGCCTGAACTTGTGCTTTTTTTCTCTCTCCAATCCGAGCGTTGCTTAAACTGGAGATTTTTTAACCTTAATTTTTATTTTTTATTTTTGGAATTTCAATTTTATGATTCACTCGGGAATTATGTGCACTTACTCCCTACAAGGATAATTAGTATCTTATATTATCGTCTTATAAGATTCACACTGCTAATCGTGTTTATCTAAGTTCTTAACTACTTATAATTATAACAATAAGCATTTTAAGGAGTATACATTCATAATATAAAACTAAAAACTTATGCAAAGTGCACAGTTTTGCCCATCTCGATAGTTTAATCTGAATAAAGATAATCTACAGGCAGTATTTTAAATTAAATTATTTGTAATAATCAATGAATATTAAGAAAGAATGTTTGATACTGATGATTATGATTACTGATATTATGTAGTGTACCGGCTGTTATTTTGGGATATCTGCTTTGTAAAAATCGTGTGTGTAACGTATGTATGTAGGCGTGTGTGTGTGTGTGCGTGTGTGTGTAAACAGAAGTAAGCCGATTAACGAGTTTGTTTTATTTATCATCATTTTCATTTTGGGTTTTTTAAAAATAATTTCGAACATGCCGATAAATTGATTTTTTTTTTTTGGAAAATAAAAAATCCCTAATTCATGACCCATTCATATTGTTTACATAATATGCACCTGTAAACGATACCATCATACAATTTAGTGTCAGTACAATGAATGTCAGTGTTTTGACTCAGCACGTTCGTTCTGTCTAGAATAGAAAGTCCTGATTGTCTGCCTAGAGTGGGATATCTTGTGTCGTCATGATACCGGCCTGCTTTTTGCAGACTTCATTGCTATAGCCCTAACAAAATAGAAGGATGGGATGTAAGCCCTGGAAATCATAAGAAACGAGTCAAAATGAAATAATATGCAGTGCACATACGAGACAAAGCCAAAGAAAGCAGTAAAAAAAAATTGTTTAACCCAGGAAAGAATCCTAAGCGGGGTTGAGCCCTGGTCCCTACAATGGCAGCTATCGACAGCACACAGGACTGCGAGCCTATCCGCTGTGGATCGGATTTGCTATTCTGTTTCACTATTTTTCTGCTCGGCCTCATGTGGAAAGCGCTAAGAGTCAAGACTGGTTGGCTCGGTGGCAGCATATTGTAACTGGGTGAGATATTCGAGTGATCCCTCTTTTATTTCTGCGCGACAGCATGCTTAACTGGTATAGAAATCTCCGCCTTTGATAATATGACCTAAATTGTGTAAGAAAGGATGTTGAAAAGGCAGCAACCAGCAAAGAACACACTACACATAACAGACATATTGTATTAGATATACACATCCCTGCTGTTTATCGGTAATCGTGTAGCTACGTGATCTTGGTATGTACATGCGTACCGTACAGACAGACAGACAATCTTTTCAAAATTTATTTTTGAACAGGATGGACATTCGTAACCACGTACTCCGTGACTCAGTGACGACAAGGTGTTCGTTGTCCATCATGGTTGACTGAACTTCTTTGAGAGTTTGTGCAACACTTATCTGACTGATAGCAGCAGCTACAATGCAATTAACGGCATGGGAGTGTGCCGAATGGCAGGGTTGGGTCCATTGACGTCTAAGAAAGACAACACACCCAGATTGAGAATAAGTTACGCCCATTATTGAAAAAAACAACCATTTGTTTTGTCGCTAAGGCTACGAGATGTATTATTCGGGCCTCTCCCAAAGGAAGACTGGGTGACACATTAGGCACCAGCCGCAGGTGCTGCGCCACAATTTGTGTCATGTCGGTAAAGTATCTTGCCCAAAAGGTCACAACATCCATGATCGTGACAATCTTTTCAAAATTTATTTTTGAACAGGATGGACATTCGTAACGACGTACTCCGTGACTCAGTGACGACAATGTGTTCGTTGTCCGTCATGGTTGACTGAACTTCTTTGAGAGTTTGTGCAACACTTATCTGACTGATATGCAGGCCTGCCATAATGAAATCGGCGATAAAGTACACGCAATGCCAGATCCCCGCACGGCGTCTGCTAAAGCTATACGTATGCCTAAAGTTTCCGAAGTTAAAAAGTCCTATCAATACTTGATCTCCGTCTGTCACTGTCATCGAGAATCATATCATTATTCATCTACGCCCGTCTTCAACCATTCATACAAATGTTTTTGGGGGGTGCTTTTTCTACGTGGGAGGGTGGGGGGTGGGGGTGGGGGTGGTTGGTTGGTTAGTTGTTACCTGTTGAACGCCCTTTTTTTTTACACAATGAAGGTCATATCTAGAAAAGTGAATGTTCTGCCACACAGAAAAACGGCCGGGTCACTCAAATCTCACAAAATCACAGTATTTGTATTCCAATATCGGCCCAACCAGTTTTAGTTTGGCAGAACGTGCGCTTGGCAGGGCAGTTACTGCTACTATGCCAATTTTAACGTAGGCATGACGCGGACGGGGTTCGAACCCCCGACCCATCGATACCGAAGCGGACACTCTACCTATTGAGCTATGGGGCCGGTAGGCATGATTGTCAATGATACTTCAATAAGCTCTTATCCTCTACATCAAGTCCTCATCATTATGCGTTCTCTGAGTGGGTTTCTTATTCTGTACTTCATCGACAAAGACGTAACACGGGAAGGGGATTTGGCATGGGTATTCACATTGCACTGTTTAAAAAAGAAAAAAAGTGGGATGTGGCATGAGGAAGGGTAAATTAAAAAACGCATAATAAATTACGTGGGTGTAGACCAGAACGAAATAGAAAAGTAGAAACATTTACATTACAATGAGGGCTAGTAGTACAGTATGTACATTTCAGCGATTTCTCAAATGCCTATAGCTCCGTCGCTCAATCGGTAGGGCGCCTGCCTCAGAACTAGTGAGTTGATATTTCAAACCCCGATCACGTCATACATACCTACCCGAGGAAACAAAGACGTTACAATCGGCATTTTAGCAGCCAACGCTCGGTGTTAGGGAACCGTGCTAATATTGGTCGGTGCGATGTCACTTTAAATGTGTGACATATCCAAGCACGCCCCCCCCCTCCCGCCCCCTCGCCCACCGCTTATCTCTGTGTGGCAACGTCTTAAATTGTCAAGAGAGCTTTGTTTTGTTTTGTTTTCTTAATGACACTAAACAGGCAACAACCAACCAACCAACCAGCCAACGATTTGCATGACGCGAAACAAGGAAAATAGTCTGAGACTAAATTTTACAGTAAGCCCCATTTCGACTCGTACTCGTAGTAAATGTATTGAATTTTATGAGTGGTCATAAACAAAACAATCAATATGAGTCTAAATTGAGAATCTCTACTCGGACTAAATCTGACTAGGAATGTATCAAGGTTGAATTGAATTGATTTTATTTTATTAAACCCTAGTCTCATAACACGAAATCGGCCTAGAGAGTGTTTTCCAACTTGATAGTTTGATAGGCATTCAATTTTCAAGCGGGGCAGGTGTGAGGGAGCCGAGGTGAAATTAGGGAAACAACTTAAGATATCTGAAAACAATCTGGTAGGAATCGAACCTATTTTTACAATAGCTGGTAAGGGAGTCAGCGGTCTCAGATGAAGGCAGCAGGAGGTGGAGAGAGAAAGACATAGGACATAGGGTACGTACTACTACGTACTACTACTTGGCGGCTTACTACTATAGACTAAATGAATATGGAAATGTGATTCAATGAATGTCTCAATAATTTGTAACAGCCACCTTAGCCCCGGTAACTGTTACTGAGACACACAGAATACTTTATTTATGGCTGCAATAAACGATCGAGTGTTTAATTTCACGCCCAGACATGT
Organism: Melibe leonina; assembly: GCA_031471865.1. Taxonomy (NCBI): domain Eukaryota; kingdom Metazoa; phylum Mollusca; class Gastropoda; order Nudibranchia; family Dendronotidae; genus Melibe; species Melibe leonina. The sequence continues at coordinate 615 of JAUEKZ010191338.1, read as the reverse complement.
TAATGGTTATTTCAGAGCCGGTCATTACTGTATTCAGTCAGTCACTGGCAATTCTTGGGGAGGGGCCAAGCTTGAATGGTATTTTGTTACGAACACCGACGAAGAGTTGTCTAAAAAGCAATAACCATGTTACATACACGAGGCGGGCTGATTGCTTGTTCGTTTGATGAGAGGGCGCTTTCAAATACTAAGGTTATACCAGTGCCCTGGGCCAAGTAAGATGTTAGTTAAAAGAACAGCCCGACTTGGAACTTCTCAGTGAAGTTAAAGGGCAGATGTTTCACAATGAAAAAAAATCTATATCATGTCATATTCTCTCAAACAAGTTGACACGGGATGATTTACATGAAGACAACACTCTCTCGCTACAACAAATGAGAAACGGACATACAAACAGATGATAGTTACCACCCACATACGGTCCAGGAAGATTCAGAATGTTATACCGCCCTTTGTGCATAAAGATGTCGAGTGACCATGTAGTGATGAAAATGAAACACAATTTAAAACACAGGCCACGACATGACCAAGTCTGAGCTAATAAACGTAAGAACACAAAGCATCATTGTGTGTGTGAGGGGGGGGGGGGGTTCCTTTTTGTAATAAGATATATAA
>JAUEKZ010191305.1:0-12271 GCA_031471865.1 Melibe leonina | reverse complement strand
GCTGGTTTACAAAGCCTAAGCCTTACACCGAAAGGTACAAAAGGTAAACTGATTAAGAAAGAAAGAAAGAAAGCTTTATTTTTAGCTAAAAGCCCTGCATTTCAAAATGTATAGAATAAAATGTTAAAACTACACTATTTTGATTTCGATTTTATATTTTTATTATTACACCACAAATAGAAACAAATGAGGTAAAAATATTTTAATCTCTTCTGCTGACCTTGATGACGAATGATCTTAAATCTTGTTATTTATGATTAGTCTTAATTTTGATTGTTATTTTCATTGCCGTTATTATGATTATGATTATGACTATTTCTATGGTCATGGTAATTATTATTATTATCATGATTTATGATTGTCACTTATATCATTATCATTATTAATCATATTATAATTATTGTTATGGCCTTTATTGTCATCACCATCATCTTCATTTTTATTCCCATCATCTTTTCCAGGGCCTTGGGGCGCAGTGCATGCAGGATGTGGTGATTAGTGCGGACCCAGGCAACCCTCCCCTCTCCCTGCTGGTTCTAGGCCAGATGCTGGAGGCTCACTACTCCGTCTTCCGCTCCACCTTTGTACACTGCTCCGCGTCTGGCCGTGTCCCCGACCCCCTGCGTCACCTGCTCACCTCCAATGGGGGAATCACAAGGCGCAACTGTCAGCTAGCTATAACGCTGGTCTGGAAACAAGGTCAGTCAGTGGTCAATGCTGTGGGCATTCTTGGAATGTGTGCGCGTATGTGTGTTTCTCTGGTTGTGTGAAAGAGGTTCGTTTAAATCTGTTGTGATGATATATCAGATTGTTAAAAAGTCATTCAAGTAAAAGGTTTATTTTGGATTGTTTCTGTAAAATTGATGCTTGATATGATAATGATAATTATTAGTTATTAGACATAATAACGAATATGATGATAATGTACATATTACAGTCCAGTCCATTTATACCAGCCTCTGTTACAACAGTAACTTTGATATAACAGTGAGAAATCAAATCCCTGTTTTTTCTTTCTATAAGTATAAGTAAAATAAACTTTGCTATAACACTAACAGGATATATTCACACAGATTCAAATATTACAATACTTTCGATTAATAAAAGTATTATACAGTAATTTTTCTCAACCATGACATCTTGACTGTTTGTATGATCGTACACTAAACAACTGATTAGCCTCAGAGTGCCAAGAGTGAGAGGCAAGTTTCAAGACATTGATCAATCAGAATACATCTTTTTCGCTTGCAATTTCTTAGAATTACTGAATTGCAAAACAAACTTCCTCCATATCTAGACATCAATATGGATTCCTAATCTGAAACTAAGGTTTCTCCTTTTGCGCCAATTTAAAAAAAAAAAAAAATGTGCATTGGGTTTTTAGTTTAATCTAAAATTTCTCTATGATTTATTCCTAACAATGGAACACTACGAAATCCCAGTCAACATTTTGATTTTTATTAATGTGACTTAGAAAGCTCTGACAAATGTGGCCAGTGCCGCTATAAATATAAATGAGTTAAATGAGTTCTACTGTAACGGGGGGAACTACCCGTCCAGGGAGTTCTGTTATATCAGAGTTTGACTGTAATGGCAATAATGACAGTAATACACTAATATTTATTTAAGCAAAATCAAAGGAAATGATACACATATGTACACAGGCACATATACACACACGCAAAATCACACACACAATATTAAACAAATGGGAGTTGGGCAGGACAAAATCAATGTTGACAAAAATGGAATCTTTTCCCTTCTTTCACAGTGTCCCACGGCCCCCAGCTTGTAATTGATCCCACACGCCAGAGCCCCATACAGGGAGAGGCCAATGTGGCCCGGTTCCTGGCACGCCTTCTCCAGCCAGCCTATGACGAATCTGGAGACATTACTTCCTGTACTCAGATAGACGACTTCCTAGACCTGGCACAGATGCAGATTTTGGAAGGCAACAATAAAGAGAGAGCGGCTGCCCTCCGAACCCTGAACTCAACCTTAGGCAAGGGGGAGTGGCTTGTGGGAGGTGGCAACCCCTCTGTGGCGGATGTGGTCTGTTGGTCAGCCTTACATCAGACAGGCCATGCCGCGGCACCACCTGCCAATGTGAAGAAGTGGCTGGCAGCTTGTGGCGGGCACCCAATTTTTCAATCCGCCTTGAGTGTAGTGGAGTGTATGGCTTCTTGAGATGTCTTCTGTCTGGTGGTCATTGTTTAATGGCCATTGTTGTGTGAATTGTCTGGGTATTGTATGGCTGATGTCTTGGTTGTGTAATAACCACCGTTGTGAGAGCTGAGTTTGAGAGGATGAATTAACATAATGTGATACTGTTGTGATGATGTATTAACTCTGATGGATGGTTGCAGGTAGCTGTGTTGTGTTGTGACGTGTGTTACACACAGTTTGCCATATGTGTTGGTGAATAGTCATGGCACACAGGGTATGTCAGTAACTTAAATAAAAATGTTCTGTTTCAGTTTTTGTATTTCAAATCACACTGTGATTGCTCATGACTTGGAGATAAGATCTACTTTATTGATCCTAAGAGAGGAAACAATCAAGTGTGTTGTTCTATGTTCTAAGCTTGTTTGAAGTTTGTTCTTTGAGTGTAATTTATTACCACATAATCCATATCTAATCTAAACCTACTGTTTACATGTGTTTTTGATTTGTAGATGGACAGTTATTATAATTCATATATTTTTTTTTCTTTATTTTATTTCCATTATTATTATGTTTATCTCTTGCCTATCATTATAATAATGTTTTGTTTTTTATTTCCTATTTTTTTCAATGCTTTTCTTATGCAGTTTTGTTTGCGTTCAAATTTTCCTTTTTTTTAACTGCATGCAAGCCAACAACAGACAAGCACCAGTGAGATTTTGATTGATAACAATAAAGTCTGTGAGGTTTTCAAACAATGAAGGATGGAGTCGTGTTAATGCTTTTGCTTTGTGTATCTGTTGACCACTCAAAATGTGAATTCTGACCATCCTTTTTTAAGTCATGATTGGTGCTGTAGTTTAATAGGTAGATTGTCCCCCTCAGAGCTATTAGGTCAGGGGTTGAAATCCTTACTGTGTCATATCTTAAATGCAAAATTCAGTATTTTAGCAGCTTTTCTGCAAATAAAAGTAAGAGTAAGTCTTTTTTAGAGCCTAGTCCTAGTGACCCATGGAGCCGGAGGTTCAACCTCTGGATAGGGCGCTATTCTATTTGCAGATTACTTTCCCCAACCCAAATTGTGGATTGGTACCCATTTTATACCAGAGTGGAGTGAGAAAATTGCAGTAAATTAACTTGCCCAAGGAAAACCTGAAGTGCCACTGGTAGTAATTGAACCCAGTGCCCCTGGGTTATGTGCTGTGTCACTACAAGTTCGGCCATGGTGCCTCCTTTTCAGCCAGATGATGGACATAATTGAAACAGTACTACGGCTGGTTAGCCCAGTGTCACTCGTCTTTGTGTAGCAGCACATTAACTTGTCTCCAGAGCTCCACTTCAGATATGACCTAATATGTTAAAAAAGGTGTTAGTGTTTAAACAAACAAAAAAAGAACAATGCCTTATGAATGCGAACAGGATGAAGGGGACATGGGTTGATTAGTGGAAACATAAATGAACTATGAACCTGAATTCAGGATAAGTATGAATAGATACATTAAGGACGTCCAGTCCTCCATCAAACTAAACAATACACAGATAAGACAGAGAGAAGATGGATAAAGCACTACACACATAAGACAAAGGATAAGGCAGTAAATCAAGATGAAAAGCAAAGACCATAAAAGTAAAAGCAGAACAATAAAGGAAGCAGAAAAGTCACTGAGTAAGTGTCATTCAATTCATTGGATTTGATAGAACAAAACAGGATAATAAGTACCTTTTTGCCTTTATTTTAGGTTCAGACTTCAAGTCTCAAGCTCTGATACCAGCATTGGATAAGCCAAGTGGCTGGACAGGCGTACATATTCCATTTTTCAATTTTAAAACTTGAAACCAATAAGGTACCTATGAAATGAAAGTAAGAATTAAAGGGACACAATAATGGTAGACCTTAAGAGGGATATTGGAATTATTGGGTTGCCTCCCTTGCTTGAATTGTTGAAAATGGACATGAAATAAGGTAGAATTTTAAAGTTAAATCCTAACACTGCCTAACGAGTAAATTAGTCATAGCCATACACGTTCCATCTATACAGGTTATTATTTTTATTTTTCACCTTTAGTGTGTTTTTATTCCTCACAAAATCCAACAATGCTATCGAAATTTTTCGACTGGGCCGTTTCATGGGCCTGTCTTGTGTGTGTGTGTGTATGTGTACTGAAACTGAAAGGATGATCGTACTCCTTCATGACTTCATATAATATGAATGTCCGCGACCTTTGGATGCTCCGGGTAACGGGCTTTGTTAAACGTCTGCTTCGGAACTTTATCTTTATGTAGGGTATCTCGAATCCATAAAATTATTGAGAAGGACTCTCGAAGTAAACGTTGAAGTTGAAGAGACAGAAAAAGAGGATGACAAACAAAAAGTTGGGAACAAGTCATAAGATTCGCTGTTGGAATTGGAATGAATATAGGTACAAGCAGAACGACGAGACATAAAAGGTTTTGGATTTTTTACAAGAGAGTTACTAGGCAATGTCCCTAATCAATTGACCAGAGAGAGAGAGAGAGAGAGAGAGAGAGAGAGGGAGGGAGGGAGGGAGGGAGAGAGAGAGAGAGACTTTCTTCTCTCTCTCTGTTTCTATACTATTTAACTCACTGTATGACGACAGAGCCCCTGCCCCTCTCAACACAAAGCTATTTAGCAGCCAAAAATACTAACCCCTAAATATGTGTGAATGTGTGTGTGTGTGTGTGTGTGTGAGTGTGTGTGTATGTGTGTTTGTGTGTGTGTGTGTATGAGTGTTTGTGTGTTTCGTAGGGTGGGCAATGTCAGATAAAAAAGTGGAGAAGTCGTGGAGCAAATAGAAGTATAGTCGTGGTACGTCATCAAAAATGCCCGAGATGAAGGAGCCCGTCCGCCATTCAAAACAGTGTAGTAGTATTTGACTTACATTTGGACTCATTAGAATTTGAAATCCAATAAATCCATAATAAATACCTAGTTCCTGTTTTTACAACGTAGTTTGGCCATTTGATTGATACGAATGCCTCTCAAACCCAACCGGCAGCAAAATCTTTCCACCCAAAAGAGTATGCATGGATCTCTCTCTCTCTCTCTCTCTCTCTCTCTCTCTCTCTCTCTCTCTCTCTCTCTATCTCTCTCTCCCTCTCTCTATCTATCTCTCTCTCTATCTCTCTCTCTCATCCTAAAATTAATGTAGCTTCGTGTTTCCAAATTATTGGTGTATAATTCAACTTAAACAGTCAGTGCCGCGAGGCAAGATGGCGGCCCAACATTACCCAGCATTGCCGGACCATTCAGGAAAGCTTAATCTCTCTTCTGCTCTACTTCTCTAATCTGAGATCCCACCTGCCTCAAATTATCTCAACTCGAGGCAATGAATAATAATAATAATAGGCAGCGAAACCAATAGTAAGTAGTAGTAGTAGTAGTTGTAGTAGTTGTAGTAGTAGTAGTAAGTAGTAGTAGTAGTAAGTCCTTTAGAGCATAGTGGCCAGGAGCTTATCCCGGTTTCTGTCGTGTGAAGTGGACACATGGCTGAGTCGTCACTCTATAGATAGGACGCTGGTCTATCGCAGATTACTTTCCCCAACCCAAATTGTGGATTGCCTCACTACCACTTTGGCCATAAGCCTCTGGCAGCTCCTCTCTAAAATAGGACCCCGCTCCCACCCGCTCAGTTCACCAAGACACTCATACACCCTGACAACAGATAAACACACAATAGGATATATATGTCTCGTGGTTATTGAAAGCAGGGTCCTAATTTACTGGGTACACATTCTATAATCCAATGTCTCGCTTTATGCTGAGGAGATCCATCACCGATTACAGTAAAATCAATAAAATCATCACACATACTATCACATACACGCTATTTTCTCTTTTTTTTTGGGCTGGATCGTGTTTGAACTTTAACTTAATTGTCCCAAACATGTCTAGGAGGGTTTAAAATCATATCAAATTCCGAAGAGCCCATTGAACCATCTGCTAATCCCGGGAACCTGCCATCAGTTTACCTCATCCCTAACCACCAGCACATCAAATAATTAAAACAAGTTCATAGTTGAATAATAAAAACAAAACAAAACAAAAACACACACAGACACACACACACACACACACACACATTATATATATATATATATACTATGTACGCACACACACACGCACAAACACACACATACACATACACACGCACACACACACACACACACACACTCATATTTATAAAACGGAACTAACGTCTACGCGTACCCCCGAATGACATTACGTTTTACGTACATTACACCTAGGTCTAGACCTACCGCCACCTTGTGTAGTCTGTGGAAAAGGAGATCCAGTGTAGTGTATTAAGTGGGTCGCGTGAACAACGCATTGTGTTGGTGCGTTTGTGTGTTTCAAACCATCACTATCATCCTTATCATTATTCTTCTTCTTCCATTTTCATTATTCTTATTATCATCATTATCATTATTATCATCATCATCATCATCAATACTGGAGAGTAGTTTCCTGTGTATCGCTTTCGTATGCAATTCTTGTTGGTCGGTGACACTGGTGTAAAAGTAAAGGACGATTCGTTTATTCACGTGGAAATTAATATATTTGTCCTGTACCAAAGAGAGAAACAAATTGGGACAGCGTAGGCTTTAGCCGCAGTGAAGCGCCGCATATTGTTTTAGTGTTGTTGTGCCAGAATGGCGATAAACGTGGCTGGGGTGATAGCGGTGGTTGTGTTCTACCTTTTGATTCTGGTCAGCGGGATCGTGGCTGGATGGAAGACCAGCAAGAGCAAGACCAACGAGTCCAACCTGGTAGCTGACCGCAGTCTGGGACGGTTCGTCTCAGTCCTTACAATATGTGGTGAGTAAACATCCACTAACCCTAAACTTTCAATGCTATGGACACCAAAGTCCTCAAGATTTGCCTGTTCTTATACCAGATAAATCAGAATTTCAGGCTTTTTGCATATGTCAGTTCACTTTATATTAAAGTTAAATCCTAACACTTAACACTGCCTAACGAGGCTTTTTGCATATGTCAGTTCACTGAAATCTGATCTATCTGGTATAAGAACACATATTATTTTCAAGAATTTGTATGTATGTATGTATGTATGTATGTATGTATGTATGTATGTATGTATGTATGTATGTATGTATGTATGTATGGATGTATGTATGTTTGTATGTATGTGTGTGTATGTATGTATGTATGTATGTGCGTGTGCGCGCGCGCGCGCGCGCGTGTGTGTGTGTGTGTGTGTGTGTGTATTTATGTATGTAATGTGTGTGTGTGTTTATATGTATGTATGGCTGTGTTTCTGTACGTTTGCCTGTCTATCGGACTGATCAAACAGGGGGCGTGGTTGACCTGGCAGTGGTAGAGGACAAATACAAAACAAGTCCTGGTCATATACCACTGGCCTCTCAACCGCTACCCCTTTTTACCATTCATATCCACTCGCCATACGATTCCCCCTCTCCCTACCCCCTTTACTATCACTGTCAGACGGACCTTTCAAAAGGAACATGGATTAAAACATGTCTAGCGAGATTTTATTTCGGGGCGTCTTTTTGCCTGTGTGTTTGTCTGTGTGTGTGTGTGTGTGTGTGTGTGTGTGTGTGCGTGTGTTTGTCTGTCTGTCTGTACACCAAAATTGGGACAGGAAGAGCAATGGTCGCTAAACTGCAGAAAAGATCGATGATTAATTCAAGGGAAATAAGTCCGGAAGATTGACGAGGGGTTAGACTAAAAAAGCTTTGCATAGTTAATGTCTGATTGTTTTTCGGTCTGTTTGTCCACCAATTAGGATAGGGAAGAACAATTGTGACATTGTCCTAAAATTGCATAAAAGAGCCACAGATAATTACTGATGATACAATGACAATTGAGTTTGTACGTCCGGAAGATTGATGAGAGATTAAAAGCAAAACAACGAACGAACACAAGAACGGCCAAAACATCCCATTCGATTTTGGCAAAAGTAGAAGCCGCGAAAAACCACGATGGCAGTGCATTGTCGAGTTGAAGGGTGGCGTAATCATTTGACTGGGCATGGATGTCGTGGGCACTGCTTAGGAAGGGACGACAAAACCAAGCAGACGATAATGTATAGTGTGGATGTCACAATGGTTGTTAGTCGACCCGGTCCACCATACACAAATGGGAGAGAACAGACTCCCCTTGCCAGCCAACACTGCGGGAGCACCCGCAAACCGTGGACCACCTGGTCAACGAGTGCCCGGTTACAATGCTCGTGGGCGGCTTCCAATCAGTGGATGCCTGTAACGATGTATTCTAAGAATGGGTTAACCCTTTCAATTCCAAAGACACCAAAACTTTCAAGATTTGCCTGTTCTTATACCAGATAAATCAGATTTCGGTAAATTGATATATGCCAAAAGCCTGAAATTCATATGTCAGTTTACTGAAATCTGATCTATCTGGCATGAGGATAGGCAAATCCTGAATAGTTTGCATCTTATTTTAATGTGGTTACAATCAGACCCCGCTGTGAATGGGTTAAGAAGTGGCAATGGGAGGCATTAGTCAAACGCAACTGCTGGTTGTTAGTAAGTAATTGAGCGTTTAAGTGACCCATAGGTTGCGGAGGGCCGCGTGGATAGGCAATGTGTCTTATGCCCATTGGGAGACATTGGTTAGAGTAAGGTTCCCGTATACCGCATGCGTTAAGGCAAAATACTCACAACAATGACCGCACTGTACTATCACACATGTGCTCGGTGTTATTTGGAGGGGGTGGGAATGAACACTACTCGCTTGATTGCAGGCATGTGTTCATTAGGACGTCAAACGCACACAGTCTATAAATCGACTGATTTGCTGTACGATGATGAAAGTATGTGTGTGTGTGTGTGTGTGTGTGTGTGTGTGTGTGTATGATATAGAGTAGACTATGGATTGTTTGTGGTTGTATGATAGGCGCTTTACGAGGTTGTGATAGGTTTAATGCAAAGAATAATTTTCACACTATCTGACTTTTCTAAGTACATGTAGACACTAGTCTATATCCCATTAACATGGCCCCAATTTGCTGTTTAGCCTATCGAGTTGCTAAAATCTTGTAAATAAACGAGAGGACACATTGTGTAAACAAAGCTTGTTGAACAAGGGAACGATAACTCTCGTCGACTGAGGAAGTTTATCTTCTCGAATGATTTGAATGGCTGGTACTGGACCCCAGTCTAGAAGTTAATAGACCCAGTTGTTATCCATTCAGGTTTCTGAGACGTGAAAAGCGGATTGCAAAGTGGATATTCCCCCCAGGCTCGGCTGACGGCCAGGCGATGGGTGCTGTGGCAGGTCCCAGATCCGAACCCTCCTCTGGACATTTTTCTACCCCCCCCCCCACACCCACTTTCTGCTTCACATGGCTATGTCTCGTACCTGCACTTTGCATTCCTACGGACAGGACGCTGGTCTTTCTAAATCCAACAGGAGTAGGTACCCATTTTACAGATGAGTAATTGAATGATCTTAGACAATTGAAATTAATTCCCTTGCTCAATGTAAAAAAAATAAATCTACTTGTAGGAATCGAACCCGGTTTCCTCGGCCTCTGTGCTGCACTGCTACCAGACTTGCCAACGCGGAACCAGCCTTATAATGTCATGTGGCGTTATGGCCTTGAAAGCAAAATGTTATACAGCAATTTGGATAAAAAGATGTTGTTTTGTAGTGTGCACTGATTTCACGTCATTATCGACTATTTTTCTTTATCTGCAGCTTCGATGATGGGAGGAGGTTTCATCAACGGAAGCGCCGAGGTTACTGCATCATCCGGACTGCTATGGAGTCAGGCGCCCCTGGGGTACAGCCTCTCCTTCTTCATATGTATGTGTGCTATACTGCTCTTTACACATTGCACACACATGACACACTACACGGTACATGACACACACACACACACACCTGGGGTGCAGCCTCTTCCTTTTTTATGGTCACGTATGTGATTGTTTAAGCGTGGCGCTGCACTGTAGCTGATGCCTGGGCTCACGCAGGGTTTCATTTTAAATTCAGGACAGTTGAAAAGAAGAAAAAAATCCTCTTTAGGAAATATTAATATAGGGAATTGTGTTTAATCCCTGTTTATTGTTAAGATTCTGGCCGTTTACAAAAACACGAATATCAAATTTCATCACCACAGTTGGAAATCTATATTCTCTACATTCTTTGCAAACTCGGTTCAGTGACTTTTCATATATCATTTTCGGCATGAATGGTTAAAGATTATTTAAACCACTCCTTGCATAAACGTATCTATTAGCTACACATAACCTCTACAGTGTGCATCCCTCTACATCCCTCCACATCCCAACTCCACTCCGTCCCATATTTTCAAACACCACCAGTACCAAACCATCAGGTTGTAATGAAATAATTATCCTTAACATCAAACAGATCCAACATGAGGATGAATACTGTCATGAACGCTCAGCTAAACAAACAAAAACGTGGTTTGAATGACAACAGAGAACCTAACTAGTTGTAATAATAATAATGATATTTTACACATCTGCCAATGGGAGCTCTTGACGCAGGCTCAAATCATCTCTGTAGTCCATCCATCCATCCATCCATTCATCCATCCATCCATCCATCCATCCATCCAACCACCATAATATCCCAATACTTATCATGTCTTCTTTTCACCTATCTCCCACTCCCTCTCGCCCCCTCACTCTGTCCCCGAAACCTCTTCCACCTCACTTCGTGCACCCTTTCCCCTCCCTTTTATCTTGCTCATTATTCATCCCTCCTTCCATCCACCCACCCTTCTCCGGATGTTACGTCCAGCTGGTTTCATCTATGCGCCCAAGATGCGCCACGAGGGCTATGTGACAATGTTCGACCCGTTCCAGCTCAAGTACGGACGCAAGCTCGGCGCCCTGCTCTTCATCCCACAGTTCTTCGGGGACCTGTTCTGGGGGGCTGCCACCCTTGCCGCTCTCGGTAAGAAGACCGGGGTGAATGTATTACAAGAAATGAGTCAAACTTGATATAATATGTAATGCAGAAACTGGGAACGGATAGCTCGCGGCTAGCTCGATGTCTGGTGCTGTCGGCAAGACGATGGGTGCCGTAGCTAGGTCCCGTGTTCGAACCCCACTCTGGTCAATTTTCTGTTTTTCTATTTTGCTACTTTCATTGGCTTTGTCTCGTTTCTGCACTGCATATTATCTCAAATTTGACTAATTTCTTGTGATTTCCAGTGCTTGCTCCACAGCTTACTGTCACTATACGTGATTGTATTAGCTATATGAACAATGTCGTTTATAACAGTGATACTCCCAATTTTGTAAATTACCATTTGGGTATGACCGGATGAGTCACAGGGCTCAGAGGTGGTAGTTGGTTGTTACCCCCACCCCCTCACAAAGCCCCTTTAAAGATACACTTAAGTTCGTACCAAATGCCGAACTCTTCTAGGCACGAAAACATGCTGCCAAACAGAAACCGAAGGTAAACGCATCCGAATACTTTACCCAGTGACAGTAAACTCGAACACGGCAATCCAATCTTAGCACTTTCCTTATCACGGCGATCGCCAGGCGGGATGGTTGTTTAAACTTTTTACACCTTTTTTTTTTTAGACACAGTTAAGATTCGAACCCTCGACCTACTGAGGTGAACGCTCTACCTATTGAACCACCGCGTTGGCCTATGCCTGGGTAGTGAGAGATACCAGCAGTAGCAGCATAATATACATAATGAATAGGAAGTGGTGCGAGTCGTTACCGGAGGTGGAGGGAGAATCCCTGGGTAGAGGCAGACATCGGGAGCGGTGATGCGATCAGCGTCAAGGAATGTGACATTGCTGCTTCAGCGTTTTTTAGCGTTAAAGTTAGTTTTACTATATTGTTATCATTGGTTATAATCATCGTCATCATCATCATCATCATTATTATTATTATCATTATTATTATTACTATTATTATTATTATTATTATTATTATTATCAATATTATTATCATTATAAATACCGACGAGTGAATCCGTGTGGTGACTTGAAGAAAGTGCAAGAGACAAAGTTGGCGGGAACTTTGTATAAGTTGTGTGTTGATGATCAACGATATGGGATGCTAGTTGTGTGTGTCGCATGTGGGAAG
>JAUEKZ010191294.1:0-10736 GCA_031471865.1 Melibe leonina | reverse complement strand
TTTTTTTTAAAAACCCCCCCCCCCCCCCCCCCCCCCAACAACAACAACAAGAAAATAGTATAAAGAATGATGGCATTCTTGATCATACCCTAAAATTTACCCATGAAAGTTAACTCCGTCAAAAAGACTAATTTCTTTGGATGTAGATTTAACTGGATTGTGCCCCTTGGACAGCTCATCTCCCAGCCTCTTTTTCGTTTGTTATGTTACAATAAGACAGATGACGTCAGTCCGTGCATGATTTCAGCGAGATTTCCCCTATGGCGGAGCGAAGTATTTCCCCTGTGTTTTTGCCGCTTGCAAACTTGTACTTCACTTTGTTCTTACCAGATCACCCTTTTTCAGCAATGTGATACATATTGTGTCTATTATTATCATTAGGATAATCTAAATGTGTGCATTTTATCTTAATTTGTGCCTAACTTGAGTAAAATTTGGGAATGCCACGTCGGAAAACCACCCTTTCCTCTGACAGTTCACCTCCGGCTTCAACCCGTAAGTAGGTCTTGTGATTTTCTCTTATTTGGAAATGTTATCGAACATTTAGGGCCTTTTTAGAGTTCTTGTATTGACTAAAGAGTATTTCCTGTTCTATAGCTTCACTTCTGTTTAACGATAACCCTTTATCTTATGGTAAGCCTTTGTTTTCATTTGGTTTGTGAGGGGAAACACCATGTTTATGGGAATTGGGGTTACCCTTCTCATTAGTATGCATGCCTGCATGGCAGAACTACGATCGAGGGTGGAGGGGGTATTCTTCTCTTCAGGTCATAAACAACGAGAGCTAGCGATTGCTGTCATCTTGACGTCTAATATAATAAATTGTTACTGAGCTAAATTATCTTATTGTCTATCTCAAACGTTCCAATCGCAGTTAATGTGTTTTAGAAACTCAGTTTTCAAGTCCTCTCTTATCATGGCGTTTGATTGGGAGAAAATACTTTTCAATCGGGGGTGGACAGGTTTCACTTTTTTAATTTGTGAAGATTACGTGAGATGGGATAAAGGTGGTTTCTAATTTTTACGTAAGAAAAGTTTCTCTTACCGACAGTTACCGATTGGAATGTTTCAAGAAATCGCCTAATCTTATCGATCTAATAGATCTGCTTTAGCCTCTTTAAATGTGATTCGTTGGGTTATTTCTGTCTTTGTAACCAGAACTCTATAGGATGTCATTCTCGACCTGAGCTAGACTTCTAGAATCTGATTTCACCCGGCTAGGCCAGATATCAGATGTTTAGGGTTGTCTCTGTGACACTATTCTTGAGGGATGCGCTTTCATATTGGTCTTTTCTCTTTTAATCTTGCCTCAGCAGCATTCCACCTGTAATCTAACTCTAGATTAATTAAGGATCTATCTCGAGGATCACCTTAGGTACTATTTTTGGCTGCTTTTCATCTTATTCCTCTTATATTAATAATGTTATAGACATATTTCATTGCTTTTGGGGATTTAAAAAGTATATTTATTGATTGGGCCATCCCAGAACAAAAATAGTTAAGATCGTCATCATCACGTCGACCACTCAAATAACAAGGGGGCGATGTTTGTTATTCAGTCGTAGTCCTATTTCGTTTTATTCCTGTAATATTTCCTTACAGTATAAAATTTCCTGTGGTTATGAAACATAATAAACATTCATGAACTCTCAGCCTTGCATTTTGGTGACAGTAGACAGTTATATATTTTAGGTCAGCAAATTGTGAGTCATCGTCCAGAATATTTTTTTCGGGAAAGAAATTAACTGGATTGGTAAATAAAAATAAAAATGGGGAAATCCTGCCAACGCGATTTGAATTGCACAGTTGCACAAACTGTAGATAGATAAGAAGAATTTTTTTTAGGTTCCCACGCATGTCTCACAAAGTAAACAACGCAGGCTTCCTTTTGAAGGCTTGCACCCCTATTGATTCTACTCGAGTAGACTCGCCCGGTGAAACTTCTTTGGCGCTAGGCCAAGTTGCGAGTTTATCTACACGGTCGGCCTTGTCAGGCAATACAGGACTCCTGGGTTGACCTATTTTAAAACCGCGAGCTCGGTGTTTCCTGTCTCGATCGAGGCGTTTGATTGGTCCGTCTGCCCGACAGATTAATGCAAGGTTGCCTCGAGGTCGACCCGAGTCAGTGTGTTCCATGTTTTTGTCTACGTTCGTATTGACATCCTATTATACTATTATTACACATTCACATATTATTATTGTTATTATTTTAATTGGATACGCCTTGAAAGGAGATAGAGATAAGTTTATGTTCATAGAAGAAAACGTCAAGTACCTATGATTCTCTTTATTATTATATGCTTCGTCACAGTGCTAATTATGTGCCTTTACTGTCCGTGATGGTTACAATCTCCTTGTATTATTGGTGTATTAAACCGATTTTACATTTTATTTAAATGGCGTCTTTTGTTGGTTCGTTTTTGCCAGTTAAACGCCCCCCCCCCCCACCCGAAGAAAAAAAAAACCCACCTAAAAACAAAACAAAACGCAATGTAGGTCACATCAAAGGCGGAGCTCTCTGGACGAGTGAATTTGTTAACACATAGACTAGACTTGATCTAAACAAAGAGCTCACTTGGATATCTCACCCAGTCACGGTTTACTGATACCGAGTCAACCATTCTGAAAACAATGGCTGTTCTTTAAATGTTGACTGGTAGGTCCATTGTTTTCATCTGTGGATTTATTCGCACAAAATGACTTCAGGGTTTTGTTTAGTAAAGTAGAGAGCAGTGATGACAATTTCCCCCCAAAAGGAGGAATTTCTCCTTTTTGATTACATTTACTCCTCTTTACCTTAGCTCTTATTTGGTTCTTTTGTTTTTCTTTTCTGTCTCTATCAATCTGGCTATTTTCCTCCTTTTTGGTCTTTTTTGTGTTATCACTGAGAGAGAGAGAGGGGGGATAGAGAGAGAGACTGAGAGAGTACATGTTGTCATTACTTTACTTTTCCCTGCTAAAGACACCAAAATCTTCAAACGTGCCTGTTCTTATAGCAGATAAATCAGATTTCAGTGAACTGACATAAGGTATGCCATATGTCCGTTTTCTGAAATATGATTTATCTGGTATAAAAACACATACATTTTAAAGATTCTGCATATAATTCAGTTGAGCTTGAATCAGACCTCGCAGTGAAAGGGTTAAGCTTTACCTTATGCTAGGGGAGTTGATTATCATACATTCCCTATGCGCTCGGTATCATGGGAAGTGCTGACCCGGTGCCAGTATAATGTCAACTGCGTGGGATCCCCTGTCTGTGTGAGCCCTCTGTTTATCTCTGTGTGGCAGCACGTTTACATGTGCAGATAGAGGCCAACCTTTGAAGGAGGGCCTTGGACTTGGAGGGAGTCAACCCTTTCACTATTGAGGTTATTTCTCTAACTACTTACTAGACAGACGTCAAGGTCTTCAATCAAGATTTGCCTGTTCATATATGTATATAAGACATGTGTCAAAACCTAGGCATTTCGCTTATGCCAGTCCACTGAAATCATATTTATCTAGTCTAAGTAAGAACACGGAAATATTGAATATTTTGTAGAATTTGTTTGCTTAGAAACGGACCTCGCTGTGAAAGGATTAAAAAAAAAGGCGTCATCAGAGGGATCGAACCCAGGACCTTTAGCGCCACGCATAGTCTGATGCTCTACCAACTGAGCGAATGCGGCCCCAAGTTGTGTCCAGTGTCCACCCACAAGGTCGTCCCTGTCGTCTAGTTTCCGTCCACTGTTTTAGTTTGCCGTCGAGTCGAGGCGTGCACGCAAACTTGGTGGCTGCCACTTCCACCGTTTCCTATTTCTCAACACTGTGTGTTGTTGTTGTGTGGGGGATTTGTTACCTGAAATGTCTATCTGACATCTTGTGAATTCTCTCTTTCCTCTCCCCCTCTCTTTCTTTTCCCCCTCTCTCTCTCCTCTCTTTCTCTCTCTGTGTGTGTATCCTTCTCTCTATCACTCTCTATCTATCATTATCTCTCTATCACACGTTCTCTCTATCAATCACTCTCTGTCTCTCTATCACCCCCCCTTATCTCTCTAAGTGATAAGTAAACACAACTCACGCAAGTATGTTGATCGCATCGAGGGCATCGTTTAATTTCTTCTTCTTTTTCTCTTCCTTTTTTTCCCAATCCCCCCTCCTCCTCTTCATCCTTCTCCTCTTTTTCCCAATCCCCCTTCTCCTCTTTTCACAATCCCCCTTCTCCTCATCCTTCTCCTCTTTTCCCAATCCCCCTCCCCCTCCTCCTCCTCCTCCTCATCCAATCCTCTTTTTCCCCAGTACATCCGCCCCGCAACTGGAGCTCTGACTCTGACCGAGTTCTAGTTCTACTTATTAAGTGCAGTAGTGAAAATCAGCATTTTAAAACCACAGCTGTCCCATTGGCTCGCTGTCCGTATATTGTGTTACATAATATTAATATAATTATGTATCGGGATAGACAGTAGACTCTATATATGCGTTAAGGCAAAATACTCACACGTGACCGCACTGCACCAACACACACACACACACACACACACACACACAATTGGGTTTTTCATAAGGGAAAAAAAGACTCGTTGCGGACATGTTGTCATTGTGACGTCAAAATGTTGTCATTGTGACGTCAAACGCCGACACTACAGTCTATTCTTCCATGTGATAAAGGAGCAGCTCTTGTCCACAGCCTCCATACGCCATACATACAGACCGCACGGGAGATAAAAGTCTGGTTGCGTCGAACATTATGTATGTTGACCATTTCAAGCAATGCGAAGGACACCAAAATCTTCAAGATTTGCCAGTTCTTATACCGGATAAATCAGATTCCAGTGAACCGAAGTTCAGGCTTTTGGCAAATGTCAATTCACTGAAATCTGATTTATCTGGTATAATATGAACAGGAGTTTCTAAAAGATTTTGCATATTTCAGTCTGGTTAGAATCAGACCTCGCTGTGAAAGGGTTGCACATATATGTACCACTGTCTGTCTATAGTACAGAGAAACGCCTGATTATCAGGCTTTTAGCATATTTCAGTTCACTGAAATCTGATTTATCTGGAATAAGAACAGGCAAATGTTGAGCATTTTGGTGTCTGGCAGTGAAAGGGTTAACATCGAGGCCGTCTGGATGACTGTCCGGTCTTTTGTGGAGGCTATGGACAAGAGCTTTGACAATTTTTTGGGTCAAACATTTGTCAAACAGACGAGGTTATCCCATCCCGCTCCCCCCCCCCCCCCTTCCACGTCATCTATGATTTATTGTCCAGGGAGACCCATGATATTCTACTGCCCTTTGTGAATTTGTGTACAAAAGTACTCAGTCCTTCTAGAAGATAGCAAATGAGCCTGTAGTTCGGTCGGTACCATAATGTAAAGCATAGGGTACAACCATACATCTGTTCGGACAACAGGCAGGATCAAGACTGAGCGTACTGATACAAAACAGTTGTGTGTGTCTACTTGTTGCGATGTTAAGAGGTCATTGGAGAAGGAGCTAGAAAAGTAAGATGCTAGGTGAAGCCAAAAGAGAAGAAACTGATGTATCGCCCACCACAGTCGGGATAGAGAGAGAAGGAGAGGGAGAGAGGGAGAGAGAGAGGAGAGAGAAAGATATATATATATATAAATAGATAGATGGATACATAGATTGAGAAAGCGTGAACGACAGACCAAGATAGAGATAGGGGACGATAGAGGTGTTGAGGAATGACGGCCAGACATGTGGTGTGTATGTGAAGTGTGTGTGTGTGTGTTTGCTGTGTGTGTGTGTGTGTGTTTGCTGTGTGTGTGTGTAATGAAGAGGGAGTTGACTGTCGTCGCGGAATCATAAAGGTCATTGAAGTTGTGACGTCACGAAAAATCAATACGCGTAGCTGATGAACGACATAATCGCTACATCCCCCTATTCCCCGTGTCTCTCTCTCCTTCTCTCTCTTCCCCTCTGTCTCTCTCTCTCTCTATTCCCCTCTCTCTCTTCCCCTCTGTCTCTCTCTCTCTCTCTTCCCCTCCGTCTCTCTCTCTATCTCTCTCTCTCTTTCCCTCTGTCTCTCGCCCTCTGTCTCTAGCTCTAGCCCTCTCTTTCCCTCTGTCTCTAACTCTCGCCCTCTCTTTCCCTCTGTCTATCTCTCCCTTTCGCTCTCACTCACCCTCTCTCTCCCCATCTCAATTCAAACGTTGTCATTGTCACCAAGAGTGCATCAGAACCGAACAATGTTCAGTGCCTCAAATCGAACTATCTATAGGCCTACATTAACCCAACCCTTTCACTGCTAAGGACACAAAAAATCGTTAAGATTTGCCTGTTCTTATTTACCAGATAAATCAGATTTCAATGAACTGACATAATGTGTTACCTGAAATTCAGGCTTTTGGCATATGACAGACAGTTGATTGAAATCTGATTTACCTGGTACATGAACAGGTAGATTTCGAAAATTTTGCACATTTCAGTTGGGTTAGGATCAGACCTCATAGTGAAAGGGTTAATTTAATGTGAGTGGTTGGTGACTTTTCTCAAAGGTGTCCGTCCTCATGTACCTGAGTTGAGGCCTGAGACTGTTCTAAAAGGACTGGCCTGTGTTTTACATCTAACTCTTAACGTTTGTTTTATTGTGTCGTCATGAAGTGTGTGTGGTCCTCCAACTTTCTCTCTCCGCATTATCGTTATTATATCGTCATCGTCTTCTTCTTCTTCTTCCTCTTCTTCTTCTTCTTCAACTTCTTCTTCTTCTTCAACTTCTTCTTCTTCGTCTTCTTCTTATTTTCTTCTTCTTCTTTTTCTTCTTCAACTTATTATTCTTCTTCTTCTTTGACTTCTTCTTCTCTCTCATTCATATTCTCTCTTTTCTCTCTCAATCATTTCAAACTAGAGATAAAGTTGTGGTTTTCACACTCTTTACCACACACAAACACACTAACAATACATACATACATACATACACATGCACACACACATACACAAGCCCACATACATACACACATACATACACACATACATACACACACACACACATACATGCATGCATACACACACACACACACATCCGTTCATCCATCCATACATACACACGCACACACACACACACACACACACACACATCCTTGTCATGCCGTTTCATAATAACTATTAAATATGATTTAAAAAAATGAATAAACAGAGGCCCCTACGCATGCAATATATTGGGGTCTGATTCTAACCCAACTGAATATGCAAAATTTTAAAATGTATGTGTTCTTCTACCAGATAATCAGATTTCAGTGAAATTTGATTTATCTGGTATAAGAACAGGTGGTAAATATTGAAATATTGAAGATGTTGCTGTTCATTAGCATTGGAAGGGTTAATAACGGACTTTCCATCTCTAATCATCAATCAGCTCTAACTCGATGCCGTCAGGATTCAGCTCGTTGTCAGTGTAAGCAATAAGACACTTAAACCTCGTTATACAGCCAGGTATGGGGAAAACACTAAGTTGACGGTATAACGAGGATGGCAGTATAGCTAGAAGTATTTATTACGGTACTGTATTATATTGTAAGTCATGAAAGTTCTCGAATAGATGTTGGGGGTATGATGGGTGGGTGGTGGTATATAACGAGGTTTAAGTGTAATTAATTAATGTGTGGCAAATTAAGGCCATGCCCCAGGTTATTACTATTACTAATTACTATCTAATTTGGCATATCTGATCCGTGAATGACATAGTTTTAACCCTTGCATTGCGAGCTCAGACTCTAATCCATCTGAAATGAAATTATGAAATATGCTAAATCTTGAAAATGTACGTGTTCTGAAACCAGATAAATCCAATTTCAGTGAACTGATATAATAATATGCCAAAAGGCCTGAAATTGAGGCTTTTGGCATATTATGTCACTGTCAGTTCACTGAAATCTCATTTATTTGGTATAAGAACAAGCATAGGTATCTTGACGGTTTTTTCTCTCAATAAAGCAGGACGGACAATAGTAATAGGTTGATCAAGAGGGCAGGATGACAATGATATAGTTTCTAGGTGAAACCATTCAAATCTTGAATTTAATTTATATATTATCATTGCATTTATTGACAATTATTAATGTAGGTTGCCTTCCCACTGTAGCATTTTCACTTAGTAGTTTCGTTGGTATTATATTATATTATATTATAGTCCCTTTATTAATATCTTTCTACGCAGTAGTAATCGCGACCTTGGAGAGAAGTACAAAAATAAGCCATGAAAATTCCTCGTCACGACGAGCGACTACGGAGTCAGTCTCCCTTTAACTTTAACCCTCTCACAGCAAGGTGTGGTGATTCTGACCCAAGTAAACATATATTATATGCAAAGTCTTGAAAATGTAGGTGTTCTTGTGCCAGATATCTAGATCAGATGGAAGTGAACTGACATAATATGCCAAAAGCATGAAATTCAGATTTTGGACTATTATGTCAGTTCACTGAATTGAAATCTGATTTATCTTGGTTTTAGAACGGATAAATCTTGACGATTTTGTTGTCCTTAGCATTGAAAGGGTTAGTACTGTGATAATAGGTAGACTGGTGGTGGCCGTTGACTCGTGAAATAGAGATTTGAGTGCGCGGAGTTGAAGCTGTCATGGCTAGCCGAGGGCCTCGGAACAGGTGGGTCGCGGGTTCGAATCCCAGCCACGTCACACCCAAGGTGTCAAGATTGGCATTTTAGCAGCTGTCCCGCTAAGCGCTCGGCGTTTTGGGGGTTCAATGCTAAGTCTGGTTGGTTGGCCCGGTGTCACTATGCTGTGACTAGAGAGATATAGCTCTCCGTTTTCTCTGTGTAGCAGCACATTAACTTGTTTCTAGAGCTGCGCCTTTGAAATAGTATAAACGTTGTCAAAAAGGGCGTTAATCCTTTCAATGCTAAGGACATCAAAATCTTCAAGACTTGCCTGTTCTTATACCAGATAGATCAGATTTCAGTGGACTGACATATGACAAAGGCCTAGAATCCCGGCTTTCGGCACAATGTGTCAGTTCTCTGAAATCTGATTTATTTGGTATAAGTATAAGAGCACGTAAATGTGGACGATGTTGCAAATTTCAGTCAGAATCCGCTGTGAAAGGGTTAATCTGTCAACAACCAACCAGCCAATGACTGGAGTCTAAACGCCACTCGCCACTCTCTTTACAAATAGATCCATAACTTACTGCTTATAAAATGTTCATCACATTACGTGCGCGCGTGCCTTTGTGTGTGTGTGAGTGAGAGAGAGAGAGAGAGATGGACAGACACCGACAGACAGAGGACACCGAGCGAGAGAAGGAGAGAGAGAGCGAGGGGGGGGGGTCTGCTTCACTACTGCCAACTCCAACTCGATAGCTGTGCTTGCCTCTTGCCTGAACACTGAACACTTGAAAGAAAAAACGTCTTCCCCCGCAGTCTATTTTTATGCACAGCGTGAAAAGGTCAGGGACGTTTCGAAGGCGGATGACTAATCCCCCTAGCACTGTTTTGTTTATCGTCGGGGCACAACGATAAAGCGAGTTCGCCCGACACGGCCGTCGTTTTCTCTGCCTCGGGGAGCTCGGAAGTGTTCGGGAGATTCCGTGAATCCGAGGCGGGTTGTTCTCCGCTCACCGATTGGTTGGTTTGGACTTTCGGCGGAATCGCGTGTGTTACCGGTAAAAGGAGGTCAAATTGTGCGAGCTTCGAGGTCTCCCTTTTCACCACTCCTCATCGCCCGCTCTCTCTCTTTCTCTTTCCCACTTGTTGTTCCGAATTTTTTTTGACGCAAACGGTGGTTTTTATCATTTATTTCTGATGATATCATCTGTAATATCTATCTCTAGCTACGTCTTGTTTCTAATAATTTCTATGCCAGTCAAGTCCGGTTTATTTATCAACGTACTTGACCTTAGGCCTGTATAAGTAGGCATATCTGAAACTGCTACAGGAAATTGCTATTAACTCTTTCACAGCGGGGTCTCAATTAAACCAAACAACAGAATATATGCAAAATCTTTCAAATTTAAGTATTCATATACCATGACATCATACAGACCACATTTCAGTAGACTGACAAAGGCCTAAAAGCCTGAAATTCAGGCTTTTGGCATATTATGTTAACCTACTGAAATCTTCTTTATTTGGTAAAGGAATGGGGAAATCTTGAAGATTTCGATGTAGCTAGATAAATCTAGTATAGTTTTTTTTTTAGCATTGTAAGGGTTAACAGCCGAAAGCCTCATTTATCGGCACTCCTTCAATGAAATCATTAAGTAGAGAGAATGCATCGTTGATCACTGTTTCGGGCCCCACCTCTAGACAGTGTTAACCCTTTCACCGCTAAGGACACCAAACATCTTCAAGATTTGCCTGTTCTTATACCAGGTAAATAAGATTTCAGTGGACTGACCATAATGTCAGTTCACTGAAATCTTATTTATTTGTCATCTTCCTGTCTCTTCCATCTGACCAGATTCACTGGTGAAGGCAGTACGTCGTAGGTCGCTCTAATAAAAAAGTTGAGTCTAGATGTCCCCCATTCCCAAATCTCGTTCCAACCGATCTTCCCTCTCAATTACAAATTCCCCCCAACTGGTCACTTGGTCTTGGTGTGCACGTGCACACTGGATAAACTGGACCTCTCGCTTCTATGCCCCAATCTTTCTCACCTGCTCTGTTGCAGCAATTCTTCTTTCCCGTTGTGACATGTTTCTGAATGGCCTGATGTCGCCATAGCCCAGCCCTAACCTCGTTTCTGTCCGTGTTATTATTATTGTCATTGTTAT